>PVKC010018424.1:0-19633 GCA_004027635.1 Crocidura indochinensis
TTCAAGCACTGCCAAGATTAATCTCTGAGCACAGAGCTGGAAACTATCCCTGAATCGTGTATATTGTGTATATTTTCATTGATAAAGTAATTAAATTTTTTTCTAAAAAACTTTAAGATACTAGAATTTTTATTAATAATATTTAATTAAAGTAAATGTTAGTGGATGCTAATACTGATTAAAATTATTAAACAAAGTAATGTACCTCATGAGACTATGACTCCTATGAGGTAAATCAGAATTCAAAAGTTATTTCTAGAAATAATAAGATAATAAAACCTGATCTTCTGTCTCTAATGGATGAGTATTTTCTAATTGTAATGAGCATTTGTAAATAGGTTGTGCTCAAGACTAGTGTAATTATATGCATTAATAGATCAAAAGGGGAGCTAATTTAGGTCATTTACTTCTAATTTTACATGATGTACCTTGGTGAAATGGGATTTCTTTATGCAAATTGCCCAAAATATGAAATGGGATACAGCTCATGCTCCCACTTGGTAACTGGAAAAGATCTTGCTCTGCCACATTAAAGAAAAGTGAGCTGACATGCAATCTTTCTTGCCAGGTTTATGTACATTTAAGATATGGTTACCCCCCATTCCCCATACCATGCCAAGAGTAATTCCAACATGGAATCAGAAGGAGGACCTGCTCACAACTAGGTGTAGTCCCTGTGACAAAACAAATCATATATAAAAAAGATTTATGCCAGTAAAATGGATGGATAAGAAGAAATTCTGTTTTTCATGATGGACAATGTTAATGACTCCACTCGAATTCTTCCTAAAAAATCAAATTTATAAATTCATAAAGCTGGGGCCCGGGAGATAGCATGGAGGTAAGGCATTTGCCTTTCATGCTAAAGGTCATTGGTTCGAATCCCGGTGCCCCATATGGTCCCCCGTGCCTGCCAGGAGCAATTTCTGAGCATGGAGCCAGGAGTAACCCCTGAGCACTGCCGGGTGTGACCCAAAAACCAAAAAAAAAAAAATTAAAAAATTAAAAATTCATAATGCTAGTCAGCAGCTGTCTCAGAATTGGAAGCATGCATTGCATCTCAATAGGAATAAAAACACTTTGGAGATGATTTATATGTTTTTAAACAAAATTTCTGGAATGAATCTCTTGCTATACTCATTTTTAAAAAGTCGTTGAGGTTTAAGTTTGCAATGTTTAAGTGTAAAGTATGCAAAAGTCCCTGAATATTGTTGTTTTAAAAATAAAACTAACTTTTTTTCATTTATTTTCTCCAGCACCTTTTTCTTCTAAACCCATTCCACCTTGAAGATATTTTCTCTTAGTCTTAAGCTTGAACACAAGTTTGAACACTAAAATAGTGGTGTTAATCTATTTAGTTGAACAAATACGGTTCAGGTTTTACGAAGTAAAATTGCACTTGTAAATTAGAAATGAATAATTCTAAACTTGCAATTATTCAGCTTGAATGAAGTAGCTTATGAAATCACAGCTTATATGCTTTATAATTAAAGTTTCATTGGAAAGAAAGATAAGTAGATACCATAGATTAGAACTACAACTCGCCCGGAGAGATAGCACAGCGGCATTTCAAAGGTGGTTGGTTCGAATCCCGGTGTCCCATATGGTCCCCCGTGCCTGAGCTATTTCTGAGCAGACAGCCTGGAGTAACCCCTGAGCACCACTGGGTGTGGCCCAAAAACCAAAAAAAAAAAAAAAAGAAAAAAGAAAAAGAACTAGAACTCTTTCATATCATTTCATTCATGCTTTTCTTTTCCTTTAAAATTGCTTTCTAATGAATGTACCTTTTTAATGAATTCTATTTTCAATTTTGAAGTACTGTTACTAGCAGTCACAGTCTACAAGTCTATTTTGTACAATGTTGATAAATCTTACCATTTTTAAACAATTAATTTCAAAATTAATGTTGCTCTGATTTGATTCTGTTTTCTATAAATTATTCTTCAAATAAGTGACCTTTAATGTGCATTTTAGCAACTTGCATCAGCAAATGAAACAGATCCGATTCTTCCAACAAACATCTCCTCTTAATATTCAACACTATTTGAAAATAATAGTTGACATGTGACCAGTGAGCAAACCATATATGGTTCCTATCATAATTCTATGAAATTGGGTTCCAAAGAGAGTCCTATATGTTTCTCTTCCTCATGGGAAGATGGAATGAAGATAATAAGCAGTGTCTTTCCTACCACACAAGGTTCCGTATTACCCAATGACTCACTGGCTTGTGAGACTTCACTTTGATTCATTCCTTCAGCCAAACAGCCCTTCCAGACTCTCCATGTCACCTCCTCTCTATTTTTTAATGACCTTGAAGAAGTGACCACATGACCAGGAAAGAGGTTTCATTGAAAACAAAGTGACTTCTGGGGCTGAGGGTTAGCACACGCCCTTCATGTTAATGAGCCCCCAAGCACAGAGTCTGGAGTAATCTGCCTAAAACAAGCCAGATATGGGCCAAAAGAAAAAATACAACGAAGAAAAGAACACAAATAAAGTGACTGTATTATTATTGAGTCAATCAATGTTCTTTGCCTCTCCAACAGTGGCCAAGATCACAACTTTAGATAAAAGCGCTTTGATATTTCCTTTTTAGACCGTCTGAAGTTAGAACCTCAGTGTATTAACAAACAGTAGAAACTTGGAGATTAGAAAATGAATTGTATGCTATTCATAAGAAGCTGATGCTCAAAACAACTTATCTAAAATGATAGCTCCCCATCTCTTCTCTCCAGGAAGGAAAAATGAAATGAAAAGAAAGAAGGAAAATGAGTTTCCCTGGGCCCTGGGAGCAAGTCATAAAAGACTGGGCCCCTCATGATTAGGAGTGAGAAGCAGCAGGCTGTGTTCCAGTTCTTGGTTCAAAGAAAATGCTGAGACCTACATTCCCATTGCCTTCTGGCTGGCCAGCCTGCCTCTTTCTGGTGCACATTTTAGGATGCTCTCCCTGGCGAGCATCTTGTAACTTCAGGGCTGGGACTTCGGGAAAGCAGGTGAACCCTCCAAGTGTAATTACTTCTTTGCTCTGTTGTCCTGATAAATTATGAATGTCTCCATGGAACTGGGCTTTCTAGTGCTCTAAGGGACATGGTGAATTTTTTGCTCATTTCCTGGGCCAGGCAGCCTCTTATTTATGCTTTTCATTGGACTGTAATTCAAGGAGATGCCAGCAGAATACATGGCAGGAATATTCCACCAGGTGTTGTCTTCAGGATATTTTTTAGGCCCGTCAATCATTAATCTCTCATGGAAGAACCGGGTTATCTCAATGTTCTCAGGGCTCTTCTTTCCAGCATGGTAATTAGTACTGAGAGAAGTTAAAGGAGGCCACAAAATGTGCCAATTGCAATGTAAGAGGAAAGGCTTAACGTTGGGCACTGTCCAAGATTCTCCTCTCTTACTGCTTATTCTTCCACTGGACAGCAAGAATCACTAAGAGAAGCTTATGAACCTGAAGGGATAGTGACGTCTATACCTATTTTTGAGTTCGGGATGTCATCCCCTTAACTGCCCTACTTCAATACCCAAATTATCCCATTAGTTTTGAGTTTGAATTCATATTATCACATCAGTTAAATAATGAAGCATGAAACATTTTTTGTTCGTTCTTTCGTTTGGTGGCCAAACTCTGCAGTGCTCATGCTTATTCCTGGGTCTGCACTCAGAAAGCACACCTGGCTGGCTCTGTGGATTATATGGGATGCTGAGGATTGGATCCAGATTTGTTGCATACAAGGCAAGTGCCTTCCTGAATATACTATCACACAGGTTCCCAAATCACTTTTCTAATGTTACATTTATGTTTCATAAGCAACTTAATATTTTTTGCATTTTAATTTAAAACATTATTTCTATCAACAGCTGCTAGGGCACAGACCTAGAAAGGATGGATTCAGAGATTCGCTTGTTTATAGATACATAAATTTAGAGTCAGAGGTATATATCTTTGTGCTTCCTTTTTCTCCTATATAAATTAGTAGTTTCTATGAGTTTTTCACATCTAAATGATGTTGTGAAGTTTAGATAGATAATATAACAGAGTCACGATGAATTTTAGTGCCATTACTTAAAAGGTTGGCAGAGACATCAGAGAATATCTATACAATGATTTCCTGTAAAGAGCCAAGTTTTAAACTGAACTAGCAGGTCACTGTCCCTACAAGTTGTGCTTTATTCTGGAGGTCATTCTCAAATCCAGGTATATATACTCTTTGGAAGATTGGATGCTCTAGAATTCTATCCAATTTGTCCCAAGCAACTTGGTCCCTTTCCTCTTTCTTCCTCTTCAAATCCAATGAACATATTCTTCTTAAATATGAGGCATGATTATGTCTGGGAAAGTTAGGAACAGAGAGGATGGTTTTTGGCTAATGGTAGTGATAAGCATCTGGCTCGTGAAAAAGTATATATGCACTCACTCATTTTATTCATAGATAACTCATCTTCATGTTTGATTTGGTGTATATAAAGTGATTAGAAAGTCCTGAATTCTAGATAGATCTACTAAGACAGGCTGTCATTAGTTCTGGAATTACAAACATGGTCATTGTCATCCTTTCTTACCCAAATTCTTGACAGAGAATCAAGACATAATAATCTATTCTGATATTGCTAATTGCTACACATTTTAATTCTGTACAGTAAAACTTGCTTAATTTTATAAAGTCACAAGAGTAGTCATTTTATGATTTAAAGAATACAATCCTAAAGTTCACATCCCCTATTTAACAGTTTGTAGTCTGTTACTAATGCCTCAAAATGTATAGGAAAAAAATGCAGCTGTTTTTTCAAATTGGGAAATGTTGGTATGAAAAATAAAAATATGTCATTAAAATCTGCAGAATAAAAACAGAGCAATAGCAAAATAGGGAGGGCATCTGCCTTGTACAAAGCTGGCCTAGATTTGATCCCTAGCAGCCCATAACATCCCACAGCACAAGCTAGGAGTATTTCCTGAATGTAGCCAGGAGTAACCTCTGAGTGTCATCTGGTTTAGCCCCAAAACAAGGAAACAAAATCTATAGAATATATAGACATGAAACTCAAAATAGTATCTTATTGGCGATTTTACAAACAAGCAAGTTAGAAAGCTGGGAAAAAACAGGATAGCATGCATGATGAGCTGAGTTAGATGTCTAAAAAATGAGAGGTAAGAATAAAGGGCACAGTGGTGGGAAAACCATTCCAATAAAATCATTCCATACACAAAATATTAAAAGCTCAGGACTTAACCTGCTTTCTTGAAAATCTACCCTCCGACTCTAAAGGTCATGCATCTGAGGAACTCAAGTTAAAATCTCAACCACAGCCATGAAAGCTTTTGTGGAAGGAGGTAAGTGAAAAAATAACTCTGGATACATCAACTAATAACATCGTATGTTTTATGTGCTTATTTTTTTGCTCTAAAAAGCCAGGAGTCAAGATAGGAGAACTAAGTTGACTAATCAAACATATTTGTTGACAGCGGTCATTTCAAAAAAAAATTTAGGAGAACTCTTGTATTCCTTGACTGTTGATATCCCTCAACTAAATAAATGCCTACTTGCAAAAATACATATTTTGAGAGATGAGTCCACTGAGAATTCGGGCATGTAGAAGGAGGTAATAGTGGTGACAGGGCAGATAAAGACAGTTCTGCTTTTCTTTTTCTGCCTCGTCTGGGGTCAGGTCCAGCGGTGATTTACTTTTATCTGCAGAGCACTGAAGAGAGATAGAGAATTCCTCTTCTAAAATGACATTAATCAAAGTCAAAGGAACCTCCAACAAGCTCCATTTTATGGTTCTCCATAGATAGGACAAAGTATTTCATAATATCCTACTGGGAACTGAAAGCAAAGATCTAAAATTAGAGAAAATATTTGGACAAGTATATAATTATACACTGCTACCAAAATTTCAAGAATGTCAAAATTGCATAAACATTTCAAAAGAGTTTTCCAGGAAAATGGCAATGGAGGAAGTTCCAGAAATCAGTCTGTCCTACCCACAAAATTGAACTGGCAGTATCTATAATTCCTTTAGAACCCCATAGTCTGTGGGAGGTACACAAATTCAAGGAGAAGTTTTGGAGGGCAAATTATAAATAATTATGGTCAGTGTCAGCTTTTAGCTCAGCAGTGACTCAGAGTCAAACTTTTTTACTTTTCTTTTGTATTCTTTTATTATATTTTAAGGTGCCCAGTACAGGATCCAGCATAACTCCTAAGCCACTCAATTAATCCTTTAGGATGAACAGAATTTAGAGGAACTTGACCAAAATCAGCATGAAAAGGACAATCATCTGATTCATATGCTACAAGTCTTGAGTACTTGGGCTCAGGGAGTGTCACTAAATTTTCCATCCTGGAAATTCCTGGAGAGGTGCACTCAAATTCATTGTAAATTTTCCTTTTTATTATTAGCAGCAACCTCTAAGTAGTTTCTTTTCATTGTCTTCTAAAACCAGAAGTGTTGTTCCAAGAAAATACGTTTAATGATTATCATTGGTGTGATGCCTGCAGATAAGAGTTCTAGGTGGAAGGTGAATCTCAAAGAACTAAAAGATTTGTATTCTTTTTGATAACTTTCATGAATTAGAATAGTACTATTACTTTGTATGTGTCTTATATTCTATTTTTTCCATTTCTTATAACATTATTTTTAAAATATAAAGCTATTTCTAGAGTTTCTTTTCTACTACTACTACTACTACTACTACTACTACTATTATTATTATTATTATTATTATTATTATTATTATTATTTTATAAATAAAGACCCAGTTGAAGCTCAGTAGGATCCTACAGTTTTAGGAATAAAAATGGTATTGCCAGCCTACATTACAATCATTCAGTTCTTTGAACTCTCTCTCTCTAGCTCAAGTGTTCTTTTTCATATCATCATGTATGACACTATATGATAGAGTTAACTGATAGGAAAAAATCTAATTTATGTATTAAAATATTGGAAGGTCATTTTTGTATCTCAAGTTGTAATACAATGTAACAGTATTTCAGTTAACAGAGAATTCAACTAAAACTTGGCCTGGTATATAAAGAAAAAAATTAATTAATTTTCTAAGTAGATTGCAATAGTAATGATCAAAAACTCTATCACATGTAGGAGGCACATTATTGGTAGAAGCCTTTGGATTGGTCCTCATGTTGGCTCCTATTTAGATGTCTCTCAATTGGTTCCTTTGGTTTTTCTTGTTAAAAAAAATGTTTGCCCATTACCTCTTCATCTGGCTTTCTCCTCTCCCTTTGGAGTGGGCTTTGTTTATCCCAATAAAGGCTACTCAGGCGGCCTGGAGGAATGGCTGACATCTGACTCATGGTTCCACATGGTGGAGCGACTGGATTGTGGGTGAAGCTTGCAGTGCCAGTTTCTGGCCTGCTATACCTTCCCAACTTGTGTGTGGATTATTTCCTGAGTCGGAATTGCTGCCAGACCTGCATCTCTTGTCCTACCTGGACAGAGGACATGGGAACCCCTCTCCCTCTTTAGTGTTTGTAGAACGCAAAACCCACGATTTCACAGCTCACCATCAATGAGTTTCACTAGGACAGTTAGTGTTTAGATTATCATTGGCTTTATTATCTCAATTTTTATTTTGCAGCTTGGTTTTCCTTCACAATGCTTTCACATATTTTACTTAGGTTGATTACATAGAAAATAAGGTTCTTGTTTTCCAGGTAATATTATTACAATAGGAAAAACTGTTCAGGTAGTTCACTAAGATAAATTAAAAATTTTAGCAGAGGTCCTGAAATTAACTTGGTGTTTAGCTAGTAGTGAGTTTACTCAGTAATGGGGGAGGTAAGATTAATTCATATATATAAACATATATATAAATTTTGCATATGTACAACAATGTAATTTAACAATTGTAGTTTAGGCAACATGTTGCAATAGTATTAACAGTTATGATTTTTGTATAGCAATTTAGTCAATCTCAGCATGACTAAAATTCTCAGGACCATCCATCACTGTCCTCCATCACTTCCGGCCTGTGTTTCCCCTGCAATGACCTCCCCTCACTTCTTAGTAGCTCTAGTAGTCCAGATACCAGGCATTTGTTATCAAAAGCATCCCCTATTGGAGATATATCTTTCTAAATCTATGTTAACTTACATGATCCAAATAACTATTTTTCTTATAAAAATATGTGTTCCTGTATTGAAGAAGGTTAATTCATTTAATTTCTTGGATTCCTCAGCTAGTACTTTGAGCTTGGAAATCAATTAGCACAGACAAAATTCTCAGCCAGGCTTGATGATTTTTACTCAAATGGCATAGTTGGAGACACTGGAAGAGAATCCTGTGTCACCTTTCTTGTTAAAAATATCTGTTTTTCTTAAGAAAAATGAAAGGCATTTTTGCAATAATTCTCAGAGACAAAAGAGATGAGGGCTGAAAGGTGCAGCTCATGACATGAAGCTCACCACAAAGAGTGATGAGTGGAGTTAGAGAAATAACTACATTGAGAACTATTATAACAATGTGAATGAATGAGGGAAGTAGAAAGCCTATCTCGTGTACAGGTGTGGGTGGGGTGGGGAGGAGGGAAATTTGGGACATTGGTGGTGGGAATGTTGCACTGGTGAAGGGGGGGTGATTTTTACATGACTGAAATCATACAACCACAATCATATTTGTAATCATGTTGTTTAAATAAAGATAATTTAAAAAATATCTGTTTTTGTCTTGTTTGAAGCCTTTGGTGAAAGCTAATACTGCTTAGAATATATTCTTTTTTTCATGAAAGTCTTATGTGTGTTTTATATTCTGATTATTGAGCATTTCCCAATGAAGTTTTCCGGAATGACACCACTCAAAACTAATCAAGATACTTTAAAGAATTTATTTCCAATAAGCATTGGCTAAATGCTGATCATAAAATTAATAAAAATTATTATGGCATTTCTTGCATAGATGACAGGTATACTAGACAGTACCTACAAAAGTGTTTCACAACAAAGTTCTTAAGTAGGGCTTCATTCCTGTCTCATTTTTTTACAAGCTCATCAAACCCAAACTGAAGATATGTTACTTCTAGTTTCTTCTGTTTTGGTGTTTTATAAATGTTACCTACATCAAGACAAGGGGAGTAGCTGATTTACAGTTCATTATTTTCCTGCAGAATTATATAAGGTAGCAAAATAACTCTGATTATAACAAAAAGTTCAAACTCAAGTAACATATATACAACTATTCCAACCTTCTTTCACTCCCAAATATCACTCCATCCAGCTATAAGGCCTACTTTTTAAAATAGAATAAAATATAAGTAGAAAAAATACATCTCTATGCACTGAATGAACTGCAAACTTTGCCAAGAGGTTTCCTCGGGCTATTTTAAATTGCATAACAGCTCACCCTGAACTGGCTGCATCCCAGATAGTGGGCACATCTGTGAAGCTGTAATAAATAACAGGCTCGAGGAAGCTGGTATCAGCACTGGCATAATGCTAAAACCCATGGAGAAGAAAAGTAGAGCATTTGGGATGCTCCTTCTTTTCTTTAGAAGGTTAGAAATGGAACATGCTCCTAAATCATTGAAAGAAAACACTTTGTGCAAAATGAATATATTCCATTTAACTTACCTCAGTTAATTCCAACATTAAAAGACAGAGTTCAATGACACAAGAATGTAGGCTTTCTGCAAAATAGTCTTATCAAATTTGCAGCATCTTGTATGAGATGAGAAGACTTGGGTTGACTGTATGAACATTACACTCCATTTGGTCTGTAATTCATTTTCTCTGTTATCCTCTATGGATATATCATGAAAGGAATTTGAAAGCAAATGCCTTAAATCACTAGCTGCAAGTAGAGTAGAGGCAAGCATTGAATTTCATTGTACCTGTTAGCTCACATCAATTCCTTTGTTCTTAATCATGAGCCAGAAATTTACCCCAGGATGGATGGATACATGTAGGTAATTCTTGTTGGGTCTTAAATTCTCCATGTTTGAGGGAAATGTCCATAATATAAAAATGCCAACTGTTGTACTGTGCAGTCCATTAATTCCTGAGATGACATCAACTGCCATCTCAGTTGATGGCAAATGACATCCCATCAAATGAGATCTCAGACCATTTCTTTACTCACCTCTCAGAAATGGGCTGGAAATATCTAATTACTTTGTTAGATCCATCTGCTTCAGAGGTGTTCAGTGTTTTGATACCAGGATGGTTCCCAGATGAACAGAGGAAGTAGAAACAGCCATTTCCACTGTGTTTGAGTCTTATATTTGGAAGAACAGAAGAAGACTTATTCTTCATTGGTGTTCAAGCTGTCTAGTGCACTTTGCATAGTTACAATGCACCTTTGCCTACTTTCACCTCTGGCTACGCAGGCCACTTCCCAAGCAGATGAAGCCACATTCATCCCTTAGTTTCCAAGGTAATGATTGGGCAACCTTGGCTTTCTTTTCCCACAGAGAAATCAGGGCAAATAATTGAGGTGAAGTGATATCTCCTCACTGTGAGTCTCAAGGGAGTTTCTTACATTTACACAGGGCATAGGAGATGAGGACCAGCGATAAAGATGCTGTTGCTGGATGGCTGATAGGAGGGATGAAATGAAAGGAAAGCAGAATGACCCTTAATGCTTTAGTATTTCAAGAAATACTGGATAAGACTTCTCTCTCACACTATCAGGGGAGAACAAAAAAGGAGAAGAAAGCACTTAGCTATACTCAGGAGTTGAGATCCCTACTATAACAATAATGTTGAAATAATTTTCAAGTTTGAGTCCAGGAACACAGTCCAAAAAACAAGGGTTCAAAACAAATGACTAAAATTAAAATGTGCAAAGAAAAGTGGAGAAACATTAACCCAGGTGACACTTTTTTTTTGCCTTCCTGGGAAAGTCAATTTGACAGCAAATGAATACATGGAATTCTACTGCCTGTGTAATTTCAAAATCTAGGTTAAATTATAACATTAAGTTAATTGCTTAAAATGTTTATAATCTCGTTTAGAAATTTTCTTATGCATTTCAAGTATTATTAATATGTGTGTTCCTGACTCTATGTATGTCTAGTTTTATGATAATTCATGTCACTGCAATTAGTTCTGTGCTCCTTGTTGAAATTCTAAGAAGGTGCTTTTAGGGAAGACATTAGAATGGCAACCCACTTTGGGACAGTTATCTTAAACTAAGCTCTTTGAGATGGGACACTTTAGGACTCTGCCACGTGAGATACTAGGTAAGACTTGGTTCAAAATCCTATAAGGAAGCTGATTTTTCATCTGTAATTTTGGAATATTTATTTGACTACACACAGGCTTTTCTAGAATCCAAGATGAACAAATTTCATCCAAGACTATCCCTGGAGGTAGACTGATATTTCTTAGTATTTGTGATCATGCATGTATTTGCCTAAAATAAATCCCAAGAGAAATTACTTACAGCTAGAAAGATGAGCTAAACTCTTTAAATACAATCTCAGTACCCAAGAAAATCACTGGTTTGATCCAACTAGATCTGGAGTCTGAAAGGCTATGGCTGGTGTTAGTGTATGTCTCTTATGCCAATGCCAATGGATCTGTTTGCAATCAGAAAAAAGGGAATGTAGAAAATCAAGCTGTCTCAATGATTAAACCATATATTCTCTATATATTCTTTAAACTGCAGTTTCTATATTAATTTTGTGTATATCGCTTTTAAGAATAAATCAGAGAGGCCAGAGAGATAGCACAGCGGTGTTTGCCTTGTAAGCAGCCAACCCAGGACCCAAGGTGTTTGGTTCAAATCCCGGCATCCCATATCGTCCCCCTTGCCTGCCAGGAGTTATTTCTGAGCAGATAGCTAGGAGTAACCCCTGAGCACTGCTGGGTGTGACCCAAAAAGCAAATGAACAAAAATAACATCATATTGAGTCACACTTTGATGCAAAAACACAATTGAGAGTGAAAATAGAAGAAAAGTCATTGATAAAAATGACATCTCTAGATAAGGAAATCAAAGGTTGTGAATGAGTCAATAGGAAATGTTGCTAAGTGGAATCATGGTGTTGATGGTAGCAATATTTTTCTCATAAATGATACAGTAATACTTAAATCTGAGAAATAAAAGTATAAGTGAATTCAAAGAAAACTGTTTACAATGCCAGTTACATTTTCAATATTTTTCTTTTGAGGTATGTAACTAAATTCCTTATTATATCAGTATGTTTCACTTTTTGTATTCTGGAAAACAATTCTAATATTTGTAGGCAATCATTTGGTAGAATTGGAAATCTAAAAACCTATAAGCAATCCAACTTACTAATGATTTGGGATTTTCTACATTGGCTCCGAGAAATGCCCTCCTATGCATTAATCCTCTGCAAGTTAATAAAAAATGAAAACTTGCTCTATGATTATTGAAAATCTTATACAGCCCATTATTATCCATAATAGCTATTGTTATTTTTAGATTGTGATTTAAAATCGCACGACTGTTTATAGTTTTGCAAGCATGCAAGCAAAAATGGGAGTTCCAACGTTTTTAACAAGTATATTGTAATTAACCTATATATAACTTAGGATATGCTATGCTTGCATATTTAAACATCCATTTAGATGGTAGGTATCAAGGAAGCAATTCCTAAACATCCCAGACTATTTCAGGGTTTTCTTTCAAATTCTGTTAACTTTCTTTATCTCACTACATTTTGGACTTGTGCCTCTTTCAGTATCCATATAGCAATTGTTTGAAAGTTCTATTATTATCTATCTTTGTGTCTGTTCTGGCAACAGCAGAACAATTCATCACATTTCCAATGACTGATTCTTCTATAGATATCTATCTAACAATGTAACACTCACCAGTCCTTATCATTTGTAATTATTTATACAGTCATTGGTTTGCATTCATGCATACAATAAATTTGATATAAAACTAATGGAAGCTTTCTGAAACTGAGTGATACATAGAATTATGATGAAAAAATGATATATAGTCATATAGAATTGATAATCTAAGTAGAGATCTTGAAAAAAGTAACCACCACAAATATTTAGAAGCTGTGAATGATGTGCCATAGTGTAATAAAACCCTATAATTTGATAAAATGGTCTTACTAAAGGATGCTTAAATTAATTTATGTCTGTCATCTATGCGATATTTGTGCTACACCAGCATTATCTATGCATCTATGTGCATCCATATATTCACATATTTGGGAAAAACATCTGAACATGAAAAATAATATATGAAATTTTCTAAAATAAAAATTAATTATAGAACTATAAATAATGTTATTTATAAAAACTACAATTGTTTTTGATCTTCAAGATTGCAATAATACTATAAATTTTATATTGCAACCTCAGTTTTGTGGAGTGATGGGTATTTTTTTTTGGCTTGGGGTCAACACCCAGCAGTGCTCAGTGGTTACTCTAGGCTTGTTCTCAGAGATTAGAACTATTGAGGCTTGAGGAACCATCTGGAGTATTAGAGATCTAACCAAAGTCAGATTTATACAAAGCAAACTGCCTATGCACTGTACGATTGTTCTGGCCCCATACATACAACCACAGTTTTTATGGCTTTATGATCAACATATCTTGATACATATACATATATATAGAGATAAGAGAGATGAACATCTTAAAACTTTAGTAAGAATATTAATAGACTGTGAATTCTAGTTTTTTCATAAAAATAAATGTATATTAAAAATAGAAGCCCTATTATAGAACCTGTAGTAAGGCCATTTAAGTTAATGTAGTAATCTACAAGGACATTTAGATTATTCAGGCCATGTCCTTGAACCCTTGCTGATATTCTCTTTCACAAATTAAATTTTCACACTGAAAATATGTAATAATAAAAACTTAATAAATTAGTGGCATGTGAGTGTTGACAAATTGTTAAGCTTTTTCACACAAGAAGTTATCTTTTAATTCATGTCAAGTATTGCATTTTTGTAAGCAGGTTATCAAACGTGCAACCATACATTCATTTGATTCTTGCATCCAATTTTTAATAGCAATAAGAAAATTCAGTCTACTTGAGTATATTAGGGATAACAAGACACAATATTCTGAATAGCAATTTCTCAAATGCCAACCTATCCTTAATATATTTGTGGATAGTATCCTGAATAATCCTGATAACGGTCCTAGACATTCTGATGACAATTTCCTAGATTAGAAGAGACTGGGGTTGTCATCATTTCAAATAGTCTCCCTGCCCTCTATGAACCAAGGTGAGTTTACTACTCAATAAAAAGGAAAACAAACATGGTTAGGAGAGTCTAGAAGATCATCAAAATATTGAATGCACCCTTAATATGATTTCAACAAAATAAATCATCTTCAATTATTAGCTATTCTCTTTGGGGAAAAAATGAATCTATTCTCCATTTAATTCAAGTGAATCTAAAGTGTAATCACATCATTTGAAATGTGCTTTGCCCCAGGCACAGTTGTTATGAATTCAAGTGTTGGTGAATGTGATTTTCAGGTCATCGCTGCCTCATATGACATTTTGCATTAGATTCACAGAACATACCCGAGCAAATTATGAGAAGAACAAAACATAGAGGATGCAGGTGCCTGGCGCTCTGGCGTCCCAGCTGGCTGCAGCCTTTGTGGAACAGTTCGATGACATAATACCACCATTTATTTAGACTGAGGGTTACAGCTACAAGGTTTTTGATAACATAAACTGTTTGTGCCACCTGCTAAATGTGCCTCTATTCTCTTGGCTCTTCTGCTAGAAATGCTGGAGGATCAGGTCAAGGGAAAGATTTGTGATCCTCTGCCTTTAGGAAACGGAATCTAATAATAACCAAGGGAGTAACCATACTGTTTCCATATACACCAATTGAAATCCCCTCTGTAACTCTATTCCCAGAAGACATGGCTTGAATCACAGGTATCCGAAACTGTCAGTAAGATCATGGGAGGTAATCAGACATGGATTTATAGAGATCCTACACTTACAGTTTATTAGCTTGACTTATTCGCTTCAAGTGTGTGTGTGTGTGTGTGTGTGTGTGTGTGTGTGTGTGTATGTGTGTGTGTGTGTTGTCTTTGTGGTTGAAGCAGTACTGGAAATTGCCATTTTTTAATTTTCTATAAAAAATTTACTAACTGAGCACTTAGTAATCAGGAGCTGGAGAGATACTACGAAAGGTAAGATGGTTGCCTTGCATGACAATGACCCCAAATTGAATTCCAGAGTGGGCTTTATGTCCCCTGAGCTGAATCAGGATAGCCCTTTGAGCATCATCACTGGGTAGGATTCAAACATTTGATAAAATTAACATTACTAACCAATTTCCACACTAAAATATTATTTTCATTAGTATATAGATTTTTCTTTTATTGTATCTAAAACATAACCCTCTAGAGTGGTTCAGGACTTTACATTTGCTCTCATTATCTTGACTCTTTTCCATAAAAAATTGAATAGATTGGGATGTTTCTTGTTCTCTAGCAAACCCAGTACTCTATGTCTGGATAGCTCTTGGTAAAACAAGGAGGGAGGGAGAATGTACTAAGGCATCTCCCTATTATCACTTTCTTCTCTTCATCTGAGTGGTCTGTTTCTATGATCTGCTATGGCCTCACCACCAATGCTAAAATAATATTTCTTCTTATTTTAAAGTCGAGTATCCTTCAACAAGTTGAACAAAGTTCCTGCTACTAAATCCAAAGAGAACACAGCACAAAGATACTCAATAGTTTATCTTAGATCTGCCTATTCAGAAAATGCATGAGCCAGTTTGTCCTTCAAATTGTGATCCTGTTATTTTAGGAGAATCCTTTTCCCTCCTCAGTTCTTAAGCTTTCAGGTTGCCTAAGACACTCTGTCTCTGTCTCTCTCTGTCTCCTTCTGTTTCTCTCTGTCTCTCCCTTAGTTCAACTAAGTCACAGACTAGATATCTACATTTCTTACCCAGAATCACCATCTTATGTGTTTAAAAGAATAGTTATTCTGGGGTTAGAACTATATTGCAGTGGTAGGGCATTTGCTATGCACTTGGTTGACCCAGGAAGAACCTAAGTTCAATCCCAGGTGTCCCATATGGTCCTCCAAGCCAGGAACGATTTCTGAGTGCATAGCCAGGAGTAACCCCTGAGAGTCACAGGGTATGGCCGAAAAAAAAAAACAAAAAAAACAAAAGGTATAATTATTTTTGCTTAGCTCCATTAAAGATTGTCAAGGAAATGAAACAAAAACATGGTTAAATGCAAGGGGTGGAGGCAGGCAGTGACTAGAGAATGGTGGAGGATGTAGGACTCTGTTGTGCCTGAAACCCTATTATTAGCAGAATCAAAAGCTACATAGACTAAAATAATATTTTTAAAATTAGCAAATGTTCATAGAAAAAGAGAAATAGATATATATATAGAAACATATATAGAGAGAGAGAGAGAGAAAGAGAGAGAGATGGAACAGGGTTTAAAGCATTTGCTTTGTATGTGGTTAACCTTGATTAGCTCCCCAGCACTGTAAAGACTCTAAAAACTTTCATGTACAACTCCTGAGCACAGTGTTGAGAATATCCCCCAAGCACCCTGGAAGGGGTCTAAATTCCTGCCTCATTATCCCCAAATCAGTAAAGCAGCAAATGCATTCAAAGTGAACAGATTAAATAGCCAGTTAAGTATATTAATATATTTCATAATAATCTGGGATTTTCAACATATTGTTAACACATTTCTCTTTGTCAGACCTTAAGTGTAACTGCCTCCCTTTTGGAGGGGAGGTCACACCCAATGGAGCTCAGGGTTTACTCCAAGCTCTTTGATCAGAAATTGCTCCTGGCAGGCACTGGGAACCATATAGGATGCCGGGAATCAACGCGGGTTTCTTCTTGTCTTGGCCACATGCAAACTCCCTACAGCTGTGCTATTGCTCTGAACTTTAAGCCCTTCCCTTATTCTTATCACCTTCTATCTTTTTATTCTATATCATACTATTCTAGTCAATTCCATTCAATTGTTAATACCAGTCATAAAACTTAGAAGGTTGCTTAAAACAATATGTTACAGAATGTTTCTCTATCCTAATGAATCATTGTCAAAATCAATAATGAGTGATAATTATATCTCTATTGATTGACTTGTCCTTGGCAGTGATTTGATATGTCAGTATTGAAGCAATGGAACTGAATCACAGCATTCTTTTATTGTAAAGAGGATGTTTTCAGTCAGACTCTTTCTTACCTACTAAGAGTCTATTATGAATATCACACATCAAAATCTCCACAGGAAAAGATGAACAGAATATTACTATACCTGTACCACTTGGGAGATTATGATATAAAGGAAAAATAACAAGCACAATGTTTCATTAGACTATAAATTAAGAAATATAGATAAAATATGAAAGTAGTGGAACCAGAAAGACAGTATAGAAAGTAAGGTACTTGCCTTCTCTGTGACCAACCCGGGTTTGATTCCCAGAAATTCGGGTGGTCCCCTGAAATGCATCAGGAGTGATTCATAAATAAAGAGACATAAGAAAGAGCTGAGCACTGCTAGGTGGGCCAAATACCAAACTAACATACAACAAGTGAAAATCTCAAAACTGAGAGGAAGCTGCAATTATAAATTGTATGACCTAGTAAAGTCCCATGAGAATGACAATTGAGACTCAAGGAGAGGTATTTCAATGGGTAAGACACTTGCCTTGTATATGGTTGACCTGGCTTCAATGCCAAAGAATGAATAGGGTTTTCTAAGGACTGTCAAGAGTGATCCATGAGCACAGAGCCAACAGCAGTGATCCTCAAACTACGGCCCCTGGGCCACATATTGTATTTGTTCCCATTTTGTTTCTTCACTTCAAAATAATATATATGCAGTGTGCATAAAAATTTGTTCATAATTTTTGTTTTTATTATAGTCCAGTCTCTGAAAGTCTGAGGGACAGTGAACTGGCTCCCTGTTTAAAAAGTTTGAAGACTGCTGGCCAAAAGTAAGCGCCATTCACTACAAGATGTGGCTCCAAATCCAAAAATAAAATAAGATGAAATAAAAACTTAGAATGCAAACAATTTCTATATTTTTCCTAAATGAACATGATCACTAAAATACATAGTCAGAAAATAGAAAGATGGTCTCTTGTTCCATCTCCACAGGCTTATCATCTTTGCCTGGTGTTCTAGCTCTTTATCTCTCCTCTCACTACTTACACCCAACTGAGATGTATCTCAGAGTCCAAAGCCTAAGCTCAGTGTCCTGCTTTTATTACTTCTTTTTTTCTTAATATTAATTCTTATGTGCACATCACTCTGATATGATATGACATCACTCATATCTCACATTAATTGGAAAGGTAAAGAAATCAACACTGGGATAACAATAAAAGAACGTTTATGGAGTCAGTAAGATGGTACAGCAGGTAGCTTGCTTGTCTTGTTTGTGACTACAAACCCGAGTTAGGTCACCAACACAATATTCTTCTCCCAAACCTTACAGGAATGATGTACTCAGGGTGAGCCCAATTCTTTCATTAAAATAGCTCTTCTTCCCTCTCATCTGGTGCATCTCCCATTCACTGCATTGGACTCTTCCAACTCTTTATTAGTTTAGGATAAGGGACAAGTAGCAATCAATCACATAGGTAAAAGGCAACCTCCATGAAGAAATGATGCATCTTTCTGCATTGTACTTGAAACTGGGCATAGGATACAAGATATATCTTGCAGTCATCTTGCAATTGAATTTCAAGTTTAATTGAAATTGAAATTTAAGATTAACATGGAAATAAAAACATTCAGGAGAAATGAAGAAATTATTAGAAAGACAATTTTTCATTATCATATACATTAGGCTTATATAATCTATGTCTATAAACTTTCCTATTTTTGAAATTTTCTTTTAACCTAAGCTATTAAATTATTCTTTTCTTTAGTGGATTTTGGTAGGATTTGTCACTTTTCATCAAAAGAGCCTTACCTGTCATATTTACAACTGTGATCAATAATTTTTTCAGAACCAAGTAGTATAAGAGAAATATTCTTCCAACTGAAAAAACTCAGACAAACTGGTGTAAGCATTAATAACAGATACCACACCACTCTTAAAACCTCTAATCATGGCTCTGTCCTCATAGTTTTCAAAAGAAAATTCCAAGATCCTATATAAGAGAATAAAGAATGGTTGATTGTCCTTCAAATGTTTTTTTTTCTCTCTTGATTCAATGTGGACAGCTGATACATTTGAATATATTTTAATAATAATATTTTGATACTTGTATGTAAAAATAATATTAATGTAAGACATGATTACTGGCATTAGATGGTACATTAAAATGCTTACTAACATACATTTTCTTTTTTTGCATTTTTTAATTTTTATTAATGACAAGGAAGACAGGATTATTATTATGAGACAAATACATAATAAAAGTTAATACAGTTTTAGATACCAGAGTTGAAAAGTGATATAGATAAATAACAGTAGGCATTATATTGCATTTAATGATTTTTTTGGGTTATTTTTTTGAGGTCTGCTGTGCAAAGAGTAACTTCTTTTTTTCTTTATTAATGCCTTTATTTATACAATATGATTACAAACATATTTGTAGTTGGGTTTCAGTCATATAAAGAACACTCCCCTTCAATATTATGACATTCCCATCACCAATGTCCCAAATCTCCCACCTTTCTACCCTGTCCCCCAGCCTGTATTTGAGA
>PVKC010018425.1:0-19657 GCA_004027635.1 Crocidura indochinensis
TCAGAGACACCTGAGGAAGTTGAGGCTGTGCATACTACAAATTTCATGAATGCTATGCTCTTCAGCATTATTTCTCTTCCGGATTATAATACTTCCCCAGTTACACAATACTTTACTTACATAAATTTAATATATAAGAATGGTTGCATGACAGCAATAATTAGATTTTATAGATCTTGCAAAGTTTGCATACAGACCAACAAAATAATGCAATGTGCCAGTGAATACCGCAGAGCTGGAATGTGAAACAGGCAATAATGACCCTGCAGGGAAGGCCTTTGCCCAGGTTTGTTTGCTATTGTGTAACTTTTCAACATCTCGGCTTATTTTGTCTTTTGATTGTGAATAGTTTAGTGTCACATTATGGCAGGGAGTATTCAGGATGTCTCCTAGTGATCTCCAAGTTTTGGTATTTATGCGATTGTGTAATTCCCTCCTCAGGAAAAGAACAGACTTAGTGTCTCCCAATAATGAGTCTAACAGAATATGGAAAAAGTGATGGAATGTCACTTCTCATATGATGAAGAAAGATGGATTGTGTCTTGGGTTTTTTTTTTCTCACCCTCATTTCTTCTGGGGGACACCATCTGCCATGTCATAAACTTTCCTTTGGAGAGGCCTCCAATAAGTCCCAGGAAAGAACTGAGGCCTTCATGGCTATAGTTCGGTGGAACTGGAGCCTGCTGGCAGCACATGTCAGAACTTTGAAGCGCAAGCTTCCTCCAGAACAGGCTTTCATAAAACTTTTCCACTCATGGCTCATTTATGTCCAAAATTTTTATTTATACAAAATTATTGTACAACTCTGGGTATAAGGTATTATAAAATAGGTATGTCAATAAAACATTTACTAATCTTAAATCATAAATGACCCCCATATTCAACTGCAAGATCCTTTATGGTGCTGTGATTCCTATTTAAGAAAGTAGGTTCTAATCTCTCAGTTGAGACTGAAGCTTTCAGCTGCCTCAGTTTATGCTTCGATTGCAGTTTTATTGTAGCTTGAATCAAAGGACCCAAGTAAGCTCATCTATATCCTAGACCTGTAAGAATTATTAGCTAATAAATATTTTAAGTAGCTAAATCTGTGTTAATTGGGTATCAAGTAATAGATATACACCTTATACAGCTTTTGATACCATATATAAAGTGATGTTGTATAAAACATCTAAGAATATGCCTAACTTACAAAACATCTTAACTAGCCAGTGGTTGAAACATGGGAAGATTTTTTTCATGGGCATATTAGAATGTATTGAAGTTGAACAGGTAATAAATATGAAACAGAGCTGCTGGTGGTGAGGTCTTAAAGGATGTGAGAAACTTATGGAAGACAGGACAGGAGACTTTTTGATGTAATGGTCACCTCCTGTCCACCTTTCCATACTTCCTCCAACTCAATTTCTTTCCTTCCTGACCTTTTCATTTCTATAATCTAGGACCAAAGGGTTGCCTGCCTTTGGTGCATGGTATTCTCTTGCCATTTTATTATGTATAGCACAGATAAGTGAGATAATCCAGTTTTTTTTTTGGTTTTTGGGCCACACCCAGTGACGCTCAGGGGTTACTCCTGGCTATGCGCTCAGAAGTCGCCCCTGGCCAGGGGGACCATATGGGGCACCGGGGGATCGAACCGCGGTCTGTCCAAGGCTAGCGTGGTAAGGCAGGCACCTTACCTCCAGTGCCACCACCCGGCCCCTGATAATCCAGTATTTGACCTTCTGATTCCATTTAACATGAGATCCTCTAGTTCAATCCAAGTTGCAGTACATCGCATTATTTCATAATTTCTTGTGGCTTTATAGTATTCCATTGTGTATATATACCACACTGTCATTATCCACTTATCTGCTGTTGGACACTTGGGTTGATTCTATGTCTAGCTATTGTACTAAGTGCTCCCATAAACAATAGTGTGATATACCCTGTTTAATAAATGTCTTTGTGTCTTATGGGATAGATACTGAGATGTAAAATCACTGGATCATATAGAAGCTCTATTCTTACTTTTGGGAGAAACTTCCAAATGTTTTCCATAGGAGTTGAATCAGATATTTCCATCATCACCAGTGGATGATAATTCCTTTTCAACCACATCCCCCCAAACATTAGATGCTTCTAGTCTTTGATATATGGTATTCTCACTGGTGTGAAATGATATACCATTGTCATCTTGTTTTAGAGTTTCCTAATAATCAGTAATTATTGAACTGTCTTCATATAGCTGCTTAACATCCATCTGTCTTCTTCAGAAAAGTGTCTATTTTAGAAAGAGGAGGTACAGTAAATGCACCCCATATGCACCTCAACCCAGACCCTTGCCGGGTCTGTATTGTGAATCTGGGGACAAAAAAAATTTATATGCAAACAGCTGTGGTCTGATTTTTTTTTCTTGGAGGAAAATCTGTTCAATCCAAGAGGAAATACATATAAAGAAATTAATATAAAAGTTTTCCAAAGATAATACAACCAACACTATATTTCTTTTTTCTTTTTGTTTTGCCTTTTTTTTTTGTTTTTTTTGGGGGCCACACCCGGTGGTGCTCAGGGGTTACTCCTGGCTGTTTGCTCAGAAACAGCTCCTGGCAGGCACGGGGGACTATATGGGACACCGGGATTTGAACCAACCACCTTTGGTCCTGGATCGGCTGCTTGCAAGGCAAACGCCGCTGTGCTATCTCTCTGGGCCCTATTAATCCAACACTATATTTCTGTTGTGAAAATCAGGAGTGCTGACAAGCCCCAGTCCTGCAATTAGTGTTTTAACAGGCCATTAAAAATGAATATAACCGACATATACCTGTTTCAGGTATATAGCACTATTTTCATAATTGTATTTATTGTTAAATGATCCCCACAATATATGTAGCATGTCATCATAAATATTTATAGAAGCTGAGGACTTAGAACTACTCTTTTAAAAAAAACTTTTTTTTTTTAAATCAATGTGAATCACAAGGCTTTCACAGTTGTATTTCAGGCCATAGTACAGTGAATTAGGGTCATACCCACCATCAGTGTTGACTTCCTTCCACCATAGTTCCCAGCATGCATCCCATACCTCTATCCTTATCTCTCTGGACTGCTAGTGTAATAGGTCCCTTTTGTGTATAGCTTGTTATAGTTTGGGTCTTTTGATTCTGTTATAGTTAACTTTGGTTTGTGTATTTAGATTTGATCATTTTTTTTATTTCCACTTAATGCTCCTGAGACTACTTGGCCTTTAGATCCCATCCACTTTTTTTTCTTTTCTCAACTTGTAGAAGTACATAGAAATATGAGCTAGAACAAGATGCGTCATATTCATGTTCTATGGTTCTTTACAAAAGGTGCCTATGCAAAAAACAAAAAGCCACATCTACACCCCACTCCCTTTTCTTCTTTTTTATTCTTTTAAGTTATAAATAAAATTAAACGAATAAAAAAGAAGAAGAAAAGGGGGGTGCAGATGTGGCTTTTTGTTTTTTGCATAGGCACAGTAAACATTAAGGAAATCAGAAAGTAAATTCCCTTGACCTAAGATACAGGATGTTTCTACTCTTGAAAAATACTGTCATAAGACTGACTACAGACTCTGGACATATTCGTTGTCAAACTCCAAAGACTTTACTTATGGTCCCAGAAAAAACTGCTCAGTCACAGTTGTCAAAGTCAGTCTTCTGTAGAGATCTTGGTTTTTGCACAGATCCTAGGGCAAAGCTTAGAATAAAGTCTTTCTTTATGGTTCCAGGAAAAAAGAACTACTCTTAACATTCAAATACACACTACGATATTATCAACTATAGTCATCATGATGTATATGACTTCCTTATGACTTATTTATCTTGTAACTAGAAGTTTGTGCCTATTTATCACCTTTATTCATTCACACCTTCTTCAACCTCTGGCAACCACCAATATTTTTCCTCTGAGCTTGGGTTTTGTTTTTAAAATCCTTCATATAAATGGGGGCATAGATTCTTTGCCTAATTTACTTTGCTTAATACAATGTCCTGAAAACCCATCCATGTAAACACAAATGGCAAGATACCCATTATTATAGTTAAATAATATTCCATTGTTCACATATTATACATTTAAAAATGCATTCATCCATCAGTAGTTTGCTTCTCTAGCTTATTTCTTGTAAACAATGCAGTAAGGAACACAAGAGTGCTTCTACTGTAGATTAGTGCTTTTGTTTGCTTCAGACAAACTTCCAGAAATGGGGCTTCTAAGTTGCAGAGTAATTCTGTTTGTAATTTTGTCCCCCAGAGCTACTGGACTCATTTACATTTCCACCAATGGTGCTCAAAAGTTCCTTTTCCCCACCCACCAACATATTTTAGTTATCTTTTCAATAATATTCATTCCCACAAGTGTGAATTAATTTCTAATTTGATTTTTATTTTCATTTTCTTGATGAGTGATGTTGAAGTATGCTACTTTTCAAGATGTATAGACACAAACATATCTGAGAAAGGTACCTATTATGAATGGCATAAACCAACCAAACAAAGTAACTTTGATGAACTGAGCACTGTAGGAATAAGAAAGATTTTTTTTAAAAAGTCTGTTAAATTGCAAAAAGGGAATTAAAAGAAAAGAGAAAGGGCTGGAGCAATAGCACAGTAGTAGGGTGTTTGCCTTGTATGTGGCTGATCCAGGATGAACCTCAGTTCGATTCCTGACATTCCATATGGTCCCCAAAGCCAGGAGTGATTTCTGAGCGCATAGCCAAAAGTAACCTCTTAGTATCATCGGCTGTGACCCCAAAACAAAAAACAACAAAAAAAAAGATAAAAACCACTAGGGACCAAATACTGTATTATCAATGATGAGTAGGATTCCCCCCCCCCAGCAACCCCCCAGCAACACTCCTAGTACCATGAACTTTGCATTATAGATACCCAATATAGTAGCTACTCAACAGAAACTTGTGGAGAGGATGAATAACTCAACAGTAAAAATGGATAAATCTCTGTGAAGTAGCAGAAGAAGAACTAAGATAGTAAAACAAAGAATCTGCAGGAGACCCAGCTTCTTCAGAAACTCCATTTGGAATAAATCAGATGGGAAAAATATTACCATAAAATTATTCAGTCAAAATTTCTCAAAAAGACACAGATTTCAAGAATCAACACAGTAGATAAAAACTGAGCTATATAAAGACACATTGTTGTAAAATTTAAGAATATCCTGGACAGTCACTCTGGAAGCTAAAAGGCAATAGAGCCTTTGGGAAATACAAGGACAAATGTAATTTTCAACCAGGAACTATGTACTTAAAAATGAGGTCTCAAAATTTATACTTAAGACTTGATGGTAGATATTTCAGACCTTAAACAATTTCCTTTGCACCCTCTTTACTATGAAATTATTAAAGATTGTATTAAGATGAGGAATCAATTCAAGAGGAAGAAAGATATAAATCTATCACATGTGGCCCAATGTCAGGCAGAGGGTGGAGGAAGTGCATGATGTGTTATTTGAGGTGAAATGCTGGAGGTGGAGCATTGAATTGAAAAGATAAGGTTTTTATGATCATGGAACTGATTACAAGACCCAGGAGCAAGGCTAGATTATGGAGCGCATTGAGCCCTGGACTCAAAATCGGGAAAAATAATAAGGAACAAGCGGGGAATTCTGAAGGAAACTACCCACAAGGGAGGGAAATGAATAGAGGTGAAGTGGGGAGCTTGAGGTCAAGCTAAGAGGCTCAGCAATCATCTGTGTGAGTTGATGGCATCTTTAACAAGGCACTGATTTAGGACAGAGAATGAAAACATTGAAAAGTTACAAGGCTAACCCAAAGCCTTTCTTCCATTCCACATGAAATAGATTTTGACTGCCTCCTCTGAGAAAATTATTTTGGATGATAGTTTATAAATGAACTCATGAAAGTGAAATATCTGTCGGGTTAAGAAGCAGCACTTTTGATTTGGCAAAATGAGGAGAACCCTCTGGAACAAAAAGGCTAGGAACGTCTGTCTTTAGCAGAGAGATTTTTTAAGGAGAGGATGATCAATTTCTTTACAAAGAAACATCCCTTTAAAAATGACCATTTCTAGAACTTGGAACTAGTGTAAGAAAGTTTACTCACTGAACATCTTAAACTTCGTGCATATCAAACACTCAGTAAAGCCTCAACACAATCTATGGCACTTATTTTCAGTCCCTTCCTTCCCCACTCCTCTGTGAGAGCATCAAAAAAATTTTTTTTTGTTTTGTTTTTGGGCCACACCTGGCGGTGCTCAGGGGTTACTCCTGGCTGTCTGCTCAGAAATAGCTCTTGACAGGCACGGGGGGACCATATGGGACACCAGGATTCGAACCAACCACCTTTGGTCCTGGATTGGCTGCTTGCAAGGCAAATGCCGCTGTGCTATCTCTCCAGGCCCAGCATCAAATTTTTTTGTATTTAAGAGTTTATAGAGTAGAGGTTTTTTTTTGAACCTGGGCTTGTCTGTGTCCAACAATATGACTAGGGAAAAGAGGCAACATTTTCTTGCTATGATAACAGGGGTAGGGGGGCCATGCCTGGCCCTAGTCCTGTGGGTTGGTGATGACTCCATGCCCCAAACCCAAGAGACTAGGGGTAAAGGAAAAAAAGAGTTGCAGCCAATCTCTGACTCAATTTGAATAACTTTCTGCATTTTGTGATGTGATGTGTGCATGTGCGTGCATGCATGTGTGTGTGTGCGCGCGCGCGCGCGCGCGCGCGTGTGTGTGTGTGTGTGTGTGTGTGTGTGTGTGTGTGTGTGTGTGTGTGTGTGTAGTTTGGAATAGAGAGGAAGAACCAGACATTCTTGTTTTCTTCCCATTTTGAATGATGATTCTATCATTTATCTCCATCCATAAATCTAGGAAAGACCGAGATGGGTACTAGTTTCTGTGCCTGCTTCTGTGTTGCCTGGAAGACTGATGACGTAGGCAGCATTTAACAAGGCAGGTAAGGGTGAGGCCAGACCCACTCCAGGTTATTTCCTGTGTTGCCACTCTTCTCCCCATCTCCTCTGCCAGGTCTCCTCTGTGGTCTCCCTGGCTTTCACCAGGTATGCCTGCTGGCTGAGATACCAGGGTTTTGCCAGAGAAGGTGTGGTCTGAGTTAGTGGGGCCCTTTGTTTTCCTGCTTGTATTTATTTAGTGCATGAATAAGCACTCAGAGGCACTAGGTATCAGGCCCTACTGCAGGTTATGGTTACATGAGCAATTCTCTGCCACAGTGAATTGCTGAGCATGTCTCAGGGAAAGTTGTGCAGGACAGAGAAGGTGATCACGACTAACCCTCCTCCCTCAGCCCTGGCCCACCATTGCAGCAGAGATATGAATTATTTTTGGCAGAAGAGGCGCTGGCAGGGAGTGTCAGAAAGATCTTGTTGGTGGGAACCGTATGAGCAAAGGCAGGGAGGAGGGATGCAGCAGGACCCGGCCCTATTGAGAAAAATGCAGAGAAAGTCTTGGACCTCAGCCATGTCCCTGCAGTCAGTCAGCTTCCTGGGAGAGAATTCAGGTGCTGCGACACGAGCTGGGTAACAGGAGTGGGAGATGTTTAAAGGGTGGAAGAGATAAAATATAAGTCTCTTATAAAAATTGAGTGAATCACTGTGAACTACCAAGTTACAAAGTTGTTCATGATTGAGTTTCAGGTATACAGTGCTTGAGCCCCACAGCCTTCATCAGTTCGCTTCACCCAGTTTCCCTTCTGCTCCCCAGCCTACCTCGATGACAGGCATTTTTCCCATTTTCTTTTTCCATTTAGACACTATGGTATGCAATACGTTTCCTAAAAGTGTATCATGCATATCGCTTTACTTCCTTTCAGCACCCAGTTCTCATTCAGGCTGACCGTCTCCACTATCGTTGTCATAGTGGTCCTTTTCCTGTCCCCTTCCCACTGTTTCTAGCTTACTACCAAGGGATCAGTTTTCATGTTCTTTGTTTCTATTGTAGGATATGATTACATTCCTTTGTGCACCATAGCTTCTTAATCCAAATGTCTGTTCTTGAGCACTTAGGCTGTTTCAGGTTTTGGCTGTTGTAAATAGTGCTACAATAAACATTAAACTGCAGATATCTTTTCTAAATTGTGTTTTTGGCCCTTAGAGTAAATAATATAGACCTCAATCTCTCTCTCTTTGTGCTGGGTTTCTAATTTAAGGCTTCATACATGAAAAGCAAGTACTCTGACCTTGAGCCACATCTTCCCTACCCTCAAAGTGGAGGGCAAGGATGGGAGTGGAAAAGAGCAGGCTGGGGAAAGCAGATGTGTGTTGATCAGAAGCTGAATATGGTGGCATAGTTTGGTGGGTGGGATTTAGTGGTAATGATGTGACAGACAGAAAATGTCCTCATCAATAGAGGTAGAAGTTGCCAGAGCTGCATCTGTGGACCTGTATCTATCTGTAGCCTTAGCTTTGGGGCCCTGCTAGGAGTAGAAATGTGAGCAAGGGAACTGTGCAGGGTCCCAGCTTTGAAGAGTATTCTACCCTGACTCAGGTAGCTTTTTAGGACCCAGGTGCACCTTCTATTGGAAAGTTTTTTCATATACCTGAGCCTACTATCACCTCCTACAAAATGGAGGGGATGATAGTAATAATAATATCAAATTTGGGTACTAGGTTGAAAGAGACAAAAATGAGCCACTATGGCTGAGAGAACATTGTCAACAGTAAACAATTATGCAGGTCAGAGTTACCTGTTACCTTCTCCTTCCCTTCATGTTAGTCCTCAAGAGGAGTTGGCATAGTTACTGTAACTTTTGGGGTTTTTTTTAGGGGGAGGGTGAACATCCAGCAGTGTTCAGGGTTTGCTCTTGACTCTGCACTCAGGGTTCACTCCTGGCAGGCTTGAGGGACCATATAGTCATGTCAGCTGCATACAAGGCAAGCACTCTACATACTGTACTATCACTCTGACCCAAAAGTTTATGATTTCTTTTTGTGGGAATAAAAGGGGTCTAAACTGTCAGTGCTCAAAGATTACTCCTGGCTGTGCTCAGGGATCATTCCTGGTGGGCTTGGGGAGCCACCTTGGGTGCCAGGAATTGACTAAATCTTGTCGACTGCATGCAAATGCCTTACTTGCATTTTGGCCCACTGAGGGTTGTATTTTATTTTAATTAACTTTTAAAAAACAAAATAGAAAGGTTAATGTACAGTAAAGGAGAAACTCCAGACCATATGGGAAGAAACTTAGTATAGTACCCAGTTTGCATGTTATTTTAATGTTAGAGGGAAAAGTGGCATGTTTAGTGCCTTTACACACAGAGCCCCCGGCTGGACACTGATCTTTCTGTATCAATAGCTAATAGTCTTACAAGTTAGGCAAGAATAAAGCATCTCTAAAAATAAGCCAGCAGCCATCTTTCCAAACTTGTCCTTAGGTCTCACTCCTCATTTCCAGGACAACTGGCCTAGATAGCTCCCAAGTTCAAATTCGATGTGCTCATGAGCTTCAAGTTTCTGCTAATTGAAGGAATCCATTCCTCAAGTGCCCATGGTACAGAGGTAATTTCTAGCAAAAGTTTTTGTGGCATTAATTTGTTTTACTTTGACAACTTGATTAATCAGTTTTATTGTGACAACTTGTTTTGCTGCAATGCTGCCTAATCAGTGAGCTGTCACCAAAATACTTTATGGCGTCCCTATTTTCCATCACAAATCAAAAACTCCAGCGACAGCTCACCAACATGAGAAGCAGCGATAATTAAAATGCATTTCGACAGAATTAGGAGACATTCAGCCGGGCGATGCCATTGGGAGAGATTGTACTTTCGGAGAAAGGAACAATCAACTGACACTCATTCTCCATAATTATGTAGCTTCCCTGGTGAATCCCTGGCACCACACCTGTACAAGAGTTCAGGGGTGAGCTGAAACCTTTTATGAACCTCTGCTGGGGTTTTCTCTGACTGAGGCAGAGACTATTTGCTCAAAGCTGAGACCCAAAGCAGAGCTTCAGAAGCTGCCTGTTTGTCACATAGAGAAAACTTGGTGGTGATGGCAGTATTCTAGGGAGAGCTTAGCAAGCACCTTTCCCACCTGTTGTGCTTAAAGAAATGGCAGGTGTTGGCAAGAAGGGAAGTTAACGTAGCACAGAGATCCTTTTAAAGCGCACAGGGAGCCTTTGGCTTTTCACCTGACCCAGAGCAGAGGTGGTTGAAGGCATAGTTCTGCAGCAATCCGAAGTCATGAATTATTAAAATTTGTTGGAAAATGTAATTAGCATTCAGATAATATGGCTCTAGTAGTGGCTGGAGAGATAGCATAGTGGTAGGGCATTTGCCTTACATGCGGTGAACCCAGGAGGGACCTGGTTTGATTCCCGGCATCCCATATGGTCCCCCAGCCTGCCAGAGGCAATTTCTAAGTGCAGAACTAGGAGTAATCCCTGAGTGCCACTGGGTGTGGCTCAACAATCAACCAATTAATAAAGTTTAAAAAATATGGCTCTAATACTGTTTAACATTTACAGTTTTGGTGTTGAAAGGTTCTGCACTGTCACCACCAACAAAGGGTCATGATATCTTTCCACCCCAGCACAACAGACACACAGAGCTCTTGTTAATAGTTATTAAAGACACTGCATGAATGCCTGGTCCTCAAGTGTATGTCTTACCCAAAGTACTGTAGAAACAATTCTGTATTCATGGTAGCATTTATTCAGTACCACTGCCATCTTATAGGACTCTACATTTCTACTTTCCAGAGAAGGAGAGAGAGAGACTCAATGAGATTGAGTAATGTGTTCTAAGTCTCACAAACATCTGAGACCAGACAGCTTCCCCTCAAAGCTCTTCTCCCTGTGTCCCCGTTTGCAATCTTGATTTGCTTTTCACAGTCACTGGCACTGGTGTCATGGTACCATCTTACCATCTGTGCAGATGCAGGTGGAGAAACTTCCTGACATGTGGTCAGACTGGGTAGGGGACACACTATGTTCAGCCACCTGTGCAGAGGGCCGGGTGCCCCAACTCCACGCCTGTCAACAGACTGTCGTCTCTTTGCTATTCTGAGTTATGAATGGGTGAATGTGTACTCCTGGGGAGGGTCCTGTTTTGCAAGCGCTATGGAGACAAGTGTTATGATAAGCAGGACATTTATGGCCCCGGATGCCACAGGGCACAAAAGTCAATATGTTACATGCTCATTTAGCATGTTTGACTCTAATGAAACAGGTTGGAAATAATTGGCTTTTAAGGAAATGCTGCATTCCATCTCCTTTCAGTCAGAAGGCACCCATGCCCGCTGGGTGCCTTCAGCTTCCACAGACTCCCACCTTCTGAGATTAGCAAGTGAAGGATGGTGAGCAAAGAGAAGTTTATGCAGGGAACCAAGATGGCAAAGTAGCATGGAAAGAGGAGTTGTTTTTTATTTTTATGTTTGTGGAGGGTTCCTCAGTTATTTGCTTAGAAATTTTCTGCCCAGGGGTATTTCTTCAGCTGTATGACCAGGTCTATCTCCCAGTGCCAGGGTAGCTAAAATACTTTCTTCTTCTGCTTTCTCATTAATTCCCAGTTGAAGTCTCAAGTGGTGATAGTGGCTCATAGTGGCTCAATGTGGAAAGTTTCAGAATAAATACAAGAAAGTATACTTTAATGCCCAAATCTAAGTTTTTCTGTTTGTTGGAGAGCTGAAGCAGCACAAGGTGATCTGACAGTATTATAGAAGCAAAAAATTCATGAAGTCACTCCATCCTTGGTCTGGGGCAACAAAGATTGTAGTTATCAGAATCCAAAATTCTGAGCAGGATCTCACATTGTTGGGTCTCAGACCCTGGTGGAGGGTGTGGGGGGTCAGTCTGGCTCATGATGGTATCTCTGAGGCTGAGGCCTACATGGGGATAGAAAGAAGCTGGAAAATGCAATCAACTTCTACTGTAGCCTTCTATAGAGAGAACTCCTATAGGAAAAGGAGGGAATCTTCCAGGTCGCTCTAGCGCCCCCGTTTGGTAGTCATAACAGGGCTCCAACTGGCAGAGCAAAGATCCCTGCCAATACATACACCTGCGTATCAAAGACTGAATGTGAAACTTCAAATCAAGCCTCGCTGTCTGTACAAGAGAGTGCAGTAACAGAGCACATGTAAGAAATCTGCTCAGATCTGATAAGACCCTAACTGAGTACTTAATGTCACTGCCCATTAAGGTCTGGGTAGGGCAACATGAGCCATGCTGAGATAGGCTGTGTCTGTTCAAAGGGAGGCTCTTGGGTGGCTCCTCTTTTGATGAGATTCAGAACCCTTAGCTAAGTATATTGATACTTTAACCCAGTTTTCTATTTGCTCATTTTAAAGAAGCTCAATTTCTTTTTTTTTTTCCTGAAAAAGAAGGAAATTAAATAAATTTAGGTTTCTCTGTCTTAACCTGTCTGTGTTTTCTCATACTGATCTGGTCCTTAACGTTGGAGTTGATGTTAGAAGTCTGTCTGATAGGTACCTGATGCTGCCACTAGGGTTGATTTTGGAGGGAGTTGCCTGAAGAACGAGGGAAAATAGAGCCCTGAGGAAATTGTAGTGAGGTTGCTACATGAAAATTGGAGGAGCACTTAATCTAGGGACCCAGACTTCAAAGAGAAAACGAGAGAGCTGGTATTGGGCTGTGACTTTGACAGAAGAGTTAGTCTTTGTTTTTTACAGCAAAATCTTGTGAGAACTACGACCTTGGCTTCCACTGTTTTGTGCAAATTAAATGAATTTTTAACAACGGCATGCAGAGGGGAATCTCAGAAACACTTTTACATTTCAGAAGGGTGACTTTCAAGTAATAGAATATGAAAAATGCCAACTTAAAAGTCTTCGAGATAGATCAGCGAAAGTGTTAAGTCACTAACTTTAGTCATAGTTTGGTCTAGATAAAGGGTCAGGAGCTGACCAAGAGAAAGATAAGACTTCAGGTATGAATAATGGTCATCCTGAGTCTAGCTTTGGGATTAGGGGCTCATGAGAAGGTCAGACTAATTCCTTAAAGACTACTTTTAGAATCTTGGCCCGAGTGAGCCATGGCTTCTGGGCAACTTCTGCAATTAGGAGTGCTGAAGATCTCCTGATTAGTTTGTCTGGCCCAGAGCAGATTTATACCATACTAGAGCTGGGCTGGGTTGGACTGGGCTGAGCTGACCTGTGAGGCAGTGAATAATGAAAGAATCAAAAAGTCCTGGTGCTGAAACTACTTCCTCTTGACTTCTTTTTTGTGGAATGCTCTTCTTAATTGGTGCTGGGGTGGGGAGGGCTGTTGGTGTCGAAGGCCACTCCTACTGATGCATGGCCAATGGGGATAGAAGAAATAATCCAGTAGAGCAGTAGTGCATGGCTCACCCCAGTTATGCTCAGGACTAACCAGGGCTATAAATGGAGGTACATGGGTATCATGTGGAGCCAGGGAGCAAATATGGGTCCTTGCACATGCCAGACATGTGCTCCAATCTCTGAGCTATCTCCCCCTCACTTCTGAAAGAGGAGGAAAGAGTAAAGAGACATTGTTGGTTCTGTTGAAAGACAGCTCCAGAAGTTGAACCTAGTAAGGAAGAATGGCTTCTGCCCAAAGGCAGGTAGCCCTGGCCAATTGGCCTCCTCCCTCTGAGAGGCTACAGCAGCCCCTACTGGTAGTGACACATGATAGTTCCCTTGTTATAAAAGTGCATTAAATAGATAACAAAACATCTTTTTCTAGAGTTACTTGGATGAGCAAAAAGGAAAGCCTTTATTCAATGCTCTAGAGGTTTAAGTTACTCTAAATGATAATTTTCTTTAAAAACTCAGTAGTGACTTTGGTGCCACCAGGTTAAAGGTAGTTTAATTATCTGATCAGCTAGATTTGGTAGGACAATCTCAGACTTAGTGAAATTGAGTCCTACAGCAGAAGGTGCCAAGTGACTACATGTTTTTTCTTTGAGACTGAACAGTTATCACCCAAGACAGACCTTTGACAATTCAAGATTTGGCTTTCTTGACCTAAAGACAAAATGGTGAACACATTTTTTGATTGCTTCTGGAGTCAGCATGGGCTGTGATGAGAAGGTAATGGTAACACCATACTCTGTTTGAAGTGTGTTCATGGTAAATGTCTTTCATTATAAGAGTTTGTTCCAGCATCCATGTTAAGGGTCTTACAGAAATGGTTACACTTGATCTTTTGAGAAAGTATGAAAAGTCACAATTTATTATTGTACTTTCTGATAGTAGTTGGAGTTTGAAAAGTTGGACTGGTTTAAGGCAAAGACAACTTTTGTTGTTGTGGTGGTGGTGATATTAGGAATCAGACTCAGGATCTGTTTCAGAACCAGGACTTTTTGATTCCTTCATCTTCTTTTTCACTGCCTCACAGTTCAGCTCAGCCCAGCCCAAACCAGACCAGCTCTGGTACAGTATGAATCTGCTCTGGGCCAGACAAACATGTAAAACATATGCTTTACATAATGAGCTACATCCTGGGTCTTCAGAGAAAATACCATGATCAATATAGAAGAAAATAGTACTTTAAAATGAGTGCATCTTATGGGGGCTAGAGTGATAGCACAGTGGTAGGGTATTTGCCTTGCATGTGGCCAACACGGGACAGACTAGGGTTCGAACCCTGGCATCCCATATGGTTCCCCAAGCCTGCCAGGAGCAATTTCTGAGCACAGAGCCAGGAGTAGCCCCTGAGCACTGCTGAGTGTGGTCTAAAAACACAAAATAAATAAATAAAACAAAATGAATGCATTCTATGGTAAACATGGAAACCATTGGCACTGGAGTGGTACAGTTTGTGGGGTTTTTGCCATGCACACAGTCAATGCAGATTCGATCACTGACTTCCCATAGGTCTCTTGAGCACTGCCAGAGTAATTCCAGAGTGAAAAGTTCAAGAGTAACTCCTGAGTACTGCTGGGTATGTTCCCCTTCTATAAAAAAAAAAAAAACCAAAATCAAATGACAGATTTCATTATATTCCCCCTTCCCCCTGTGATCATTGATGCAATGACCAGAGCTTGCATGTAATTGGTTGGGGGTACTCTCCTGTATATGTAGAGTTGTTGGTTGCACATCTGATAACTATGCTAGTTCTGCTGCATCCTCAAATGGTATTGAAATTGCTTAGCTGTGGTCCTTAAGCACCTCTTTATTTTTCTTTTTTTTCAGTCACCTCTTGGTTGTAGTAATCTCCTAGGATCACATTCCTACCTTGGATGCTCACTCATTTTCAGTACTCACTGGGACTTGGACACGGCAGGCCATGTGCCAGGGATTACACTTTTTTACAGTGTTAGAATTCTTACACACAGGTGCTTCTAAGTCTTTGTTGGTGCATGTAAGCAGTAGTGATATTGAACATTATCTTTTTTTTTTTAATTTGAGTAATACCAGGTTTTGTTGATGTTACTGATGGGGTTTGAGGAACCCTATGTGAGCTCTATGTGATGCCAGAGATTGAACCTGTATAAGCCATGTGCAAAGCAAGAGCTGTGCCTTCTGTACTATCACTCAGGCCCCTGAACATCTTTTTATGCTTAGGTGCCTTTTTTTTTTTTTTTTTTTTTTGGTTTTTGGGTGACACCCGGCAGTGCTCAGGGGTTACTCCTGGCTCCATGCTCAGAAATTGCTCCTGGCAGGCACGGGGGACCATATGGGGCACCGGGATTTAAACCGATGACCTTCTTGCATGAAAGGCAAACGCCTTACCTCCATGCTATCTCCCGGGCCCCGCTTAGGTGCTTTTTTAATTGTCACACTAATTAACATGTTTTATAAACATCACAATATATTGTCATTCTTTAAACTTATGATTTTTACTTTATTAAACTTTGGGCCAGATCGATTTAATGGACAGGGAGTTGAAATCCGCTGTTTTCAACAATCTAGTATCCTTTAAGGAAGGACAAAATTTTTTTTAGTCTTTTAAATTTATAGTTTCTGACATTCTTTGTTCTTTTGTGTAGATCCTGTTTCTCTCTAGTATTATTGTCCTATCTGAAGAGCTACTTTTAACATTTACTGCAGTGAATTTCTCTCAGCTTATGCATTGCTGAAAATAGACTTCCTTGAAAAGAAAATATATTATGCTTGCTTTTAAAAAATATTTTTGCTGGCTATAGAAATTTAGATTGACAGTTTCCTTCTTTTTATTCTTCATAGTTGTAACTTTTCTCCAGCATGCAGGGCATCTGGAAGGAAATTTTTGAATTTCTTTATTTTTCTTTGTTTCTTTATTCCTGGAAACTTGATTATGCTTTGCTTTGACATGATTTTTATTCTTAAACAATTTTAAACCTCTTTGGATATGTGTATTTAGCATTTTAATTAGCCAAGCAAATATTTTGACTCTCTTTCCAATGGTTATTTTCTTTCCTCTCCCTCCTCTCTCAGACTTAAATTGCACACTTTTGATATGATTTTCAGGATTCACTCAGCTATTTACTCTGTTCTCTGTTCTGCCTCCTGTGTTTCATTTTGGTGAGTTTTTGGTCATTCCTAAATTGCAACTAGTCTGATCCTGTGAATTTTTCATTGCAGCTGTCATATGTTTTTGTCTCTTAAAGTTTCATTTGGGTCTTTGATTCCCACTTTCTTATATCTATTCCTTCTTCATTATTGCACACATGGAATATGTTTATACCAGGGGTGGCTAACAAGTTCGACACAAAGAGCCAAAATTTTAAACTGTGAGAGTCAGAGAGCCACACCACACAGTAACCTGCCCAAACAGACAAACACTCACACAAAAGCCTATAATTTTAACAATAATATGTTAAACACATATTGCATTTTACCATTTTGAGTGAGGGTAAAAATCCTGTTCACCATCCCTGATTTTTTTTAACTCTTAATTTATTCTTTATTTTTTATTTTGGTCATAGTGGCTTACATATCTTTCACATTAGTATTTTAGGTACATAATAACATTGAATCAGGGGAATACCCACCACCCAGTTTGTCCTCCCCTCATCCCCATTCCCTTTCTGCACCCCATATCCGCCACCATCACCCCTGGGGCTGTAGAGTAGGCAGTCCTCTCTTTGACTAGCTTATTATCAGTGATCATACATCTGTTTGGTCCTGGTGCCCTCCCTTGTTTCTCCCTCTATTTTAGAGGCTAAGCTAGATAAATCGAGTTATGTGGTTTTGTTTGAGGGAAAGAAAAGCAATAGAATGGGGGGAAAGATTAAGAAAAAAATTAAAAAATAAAATAAAATAAAAATATTCTGAAAATGGGCAGAGTCCTTCTAGCTGCTATCAGCCTCAGTTTGAGAGAGAACATGAAAAAGGTAATTGAAACACCATAGAAATACAAAAATAAATGTCAGATTAAATATCCATTGAGCTCTACAGCAATAAAGAGAAGTACCACAGAATAGCCTCAGTTCTGAATTCAAATCATGCTGTCGTGCAAAAAGAGAAAGATAAGATAATGTAATATAAAATAGAAAAAGGAGACATCACCTTCAATATCTACTCCAAAATAAGAATGCCAAAAAGCAATCAATAAATAAATATATATTTATGTGGAAAATGATTATTTTGTGCTTTTTTTCTCTTTTCCCCCCTGCACAATAACTATTGGAGATATTATAGAGGGAATTCCCTTGGCCTAGGAGATACAGGGTTTCTTCATCCCTAAAGATACTGTCATAAGATTAACTATAGACTCCTTGCATGATCATTTACTCTACCCTCGGTGCTTTTGTGGTGTATGGATGCCCTCTGTTTCGTCATGGATGGTAAAAGCAGTCCTCTGTATCTAGAGATCTTGTTGACTGTGCAGCTCAAGGAATGGAGCTTATGTTGAAGGCTTTCTTTGTGGTTCTAGCAGTTCTGCTTCTTCAATGTCTTTTTAATTCATCTTCTGTAGTTGGTGATCTTGGTTGCTCCTAGGGTGGAGCCTGGGAAGAGTCTTTCATTATGTTTCTGGAAGATCCATTCACTTTCAGTTGTCTCAGAATTGGAATTGGAGATCTTGTTTGTTGAACAGATTGTAGACCAAAAGATAGGTTAGAGCTTTTTTTTTTTGTTGTTGTTGTTGTTGTTGTTGTTGTTGGTCCTGGGATGTGTACTATCTAGTCCTGGTTGTAACAACCAGTCATCTGTATATAGCAATTTTTTTGCACAGATCAAAGGGTGACATGTCTTCTGATTTTGTCTTATGGTTGGCTGGTGAGGAAGAATAACTTGCTCTTAGATCTAGTTCCCATTTCCTCATTGTCATGTTATCAATTTTGAACTAGCGTATGTTGGCATCAGAGCAGCATTATGAATGCCCTGGAGGGAACTTGGTTCCTGGAGCTGTTGTGGAGAACTCTAGTTTCTATGCCTGGGATCCAGGAGTCAAGACTGGACAGTCAGTACCTATTTCCCTGGAGTCTAGGATGGTTCCCTGTGACATATATTCAGGGAGATGTCCCTGTGTTGTAAAAAATTATAAGTTCTTATCCCTAGTAGATAAGAGCTTGTTTTGTTTGTTTGTTTGTTTGTTTTTTGTTTTTTTGTTTTTGTTTTTTGGGTCACACCCAGCAGTGCTCAGGGGTTACTCCTGGCTCCATGCTCAGAAATTGCTCTTGGCAGGCACGGGGGACCATATGGGGCACCGGGATTCGAACCGATGACCTTTTGCATGAAAGGCAAACGCTTTACCTCCATGCTATCTCCCGGGCCCCATAAGAGCTTGTTTTTACACGTTAAATTTCCAGTACTTTTTTTTTTTAATTTCCCGTATTTTTAATATGCCTTTGCAGGAGGAAGTGGTGTTTCTTCTGGTTTTCTGGTGGATTTGAGGGTGGAGAGAAGAAAACTATAACAAAAACTAAAAATATATAATCTCAGCCATATATAAGGAAAAAATAGTTTCTTAAAAGAAAAAAAAGTATTAAATAAAAGACATAGTTAAAGGAATAAAGTGGGGCAGGGAGGGATAGCATGGAGGCAAGGCATCTGTCCTTCCTGCAGAAAGATGGTGGCTCACATCCCGGCATCCCACAAGGTTCCCCATGCCCACCCAGGGCAACTTTCAAGCACAGAGCCAGGAGCACCCCCCAAGCGCTGCCAACTGTGACCCAAAAGAAGCACAAAACAAATCAAATAAAAAACAAAAATTAAAACAAAACAAATAATAATAAAAAAAAACGAACAAGGGGGGAAGAGGAAAAAAAAAACAAAGAAAAGGGAGAAAGTGATACAGGAGATTACATTTGGGGAGAAACAATATAAGAGGTAGTGTTATATAGGTCTATACTTATGATGATAGTATAGGCTTCCCCCATTGTCTTTTGAGATTTCCTCATGAGGGGTGGACTCTACGCAGGGAGGTCTTGGGTAGTGTTATTACAATGGGAGTCCTTTTGGAACTAATTCGGTATTAAGCCACAGTTCACAAGAGGGAGAGGTGATTAGGAGGGCCACACTGCATGAGTCAGTCGGAGTGTTGGTTGTATTTTCTTGCCGGGAACGAGGTGTGAGTTTGAGTGGGTGTCTCTTCACTTGGGAACTGGGTATAGGTTCGTTGGTATAGGAGGTTGGTCTTGATACCTAATGGGTTAAGAACTGAGGGTGAAGAGTTATAACATGGTGGGGATATCGGGGGTTGGATTAAGGGGTGAAGGGATAGTCAGGTTTCTGAGGGGGGGAGAAGGGATAGTATATGGGAGGGGTGATATAGGATATAGGTATGGATTGTTTGTGGTTTACGTTTGTCTCTTAAGGAGGAT
>PVKC010018426.1:6121-19743 GCA_004027635.1 Crocidura indochinensis
TGCTTAGCCAAAACATTTTGGCATCAAATCAGGAACCTGAGAACAGGGACAAAAGCAGTGAGTGCAACCAGACTACCTACACGAATTGACTTCTTATATAGTGAGTGATCCTGGCTCGAGAAATATATGTAAATGCACCAGAGCATCATGAAGTAGCTAATAAAGAAGGTCAAGTAGGCCACCACTTTGGTAGAGACCATGTGTATTTAGTCTGGTGCAAAGGGACCATCATGGTGATGATCCAGGAAAGGACATTATATCATATACCACTCACTGCTTTTGTCCCAGATGAAAAATAAATTCTCCAAGTGGCTATTAATTTGCAAAGGCACACTAAGAGTTGGAGAAAATAAAGAAAAAAATTCTTTAGCAGTATGAAAGCTACTGAGGAAATTTTCTAAATCCTAGGAATCATCACTGCTAGTGAGGGTATTCTTGACTGTAAAAGCATCATAGGCTAGATGATACATCATCATTCTCAAAACAATCAGCCTTTTTCATATCCTTGTCCTTTACATATCACAAAATTTTTCATTGACTTCTCTGAACACAAACATTAGAACCTTTCTGCAAAAACAGTAAATTTAAAAATTCTGAAACATTCGGGGCCGGAGAGATAGTATGGAGGTAAGGCGTTTGCTTTTCATGCAGAAGGTCATCAGTTCGAATCCTGATGTCCCATATGGTCCCCCGTGCCTGCCAGGAGCAATTTCTGAGCATGGAGCCAGGAGTAACCCCTGAGCACTGCCGGGTGTAACCCAAAAACCACAAAAACAATTTCTGAAACATTCTTTCACTGAGCACTATAATACTAGTCTAGAGCATCCAAGTTTCTTTTCCATAAAAATCCTAAGAAAATTTCTGAGGATATATAAATAGTTTGAAAATAAGTGTGCTAAAACATTCTTGTGATAAGCACTTTAATACGAGTATCCCAATTCTTTTTCCATAAACATCTGTGGAAAAAGACATTATTAAAACATTTTTGCAGACATAATTTGAAATTAAGTTGCTAAATAATATACACTATCAAGCAGCACAACAATTAGAAAACGTTCACTAAGATAGCTGAGAACTCTTAGAAATCTAACATTATGCATTTCCCTGGAACTGTGCAAACTAATATTAAACCCCTAGAATTGTATGCAACATTTTCTATTTGAAATGAAGCATAGAACTTATTATATTAAGATATATATTAAGATCTATAGATCTATTAAGATCTATACAGGGAGAACACATGGTTTAACCAATAATGTAATGATTACATTATTTAATCATTAAATAGAGTCAAAAAATTAATCTAGAATAAAAGGAAGTTCTGACAGCAGCTTCTCCTCCATTGAGCTTCAGCTAGGCTTGAATTCTCCATCTTCTCCATTTTCACCTTTTGTGATAGGGGACTGAGGTCATCTGGGACAGAAAGGCCTTTAGTTCCTAGGCTGGAATCAGAGTGGGCGGAACTTGCTCATCTTCCAGATGTTGGTCCCCCTCCAATGGGGAATTTCTCTTTGGCTTCTATCCCAACAGTGACCTCGATAAGCTATTACAAGTTGAGGGGCTGAGGTCCTTGTACAAAGCATTTTTGGTAGAAGAAAGGTGGTAGGCATTGGCCTCTGAGATGCTGCTCTGAGTCTTCTGCTCTCTAACCTTCACTGCCTGCGTCTGTTGCTTCCGTCCCTCCTGAGGGGACCTCAGTTATTAGGGTATCTTAGGGACTAGATTAGAGCAACATGAAGCTATTCAGAAAGGGGGCCATGTGCAACAATGTTCCTGTGATGGTTATTGCACACTCGGTCCAGCTGAAGGAGGCCATAGTGATTATCTACCAGAGGGTCAAATAACATATCATCATTGGGGACTTTCTTCTCAGGTCTCTGGGTTGGGTTTAGGTGCCAGCTGTAAAATTACCCCAGGTTGAAATTACTCTATGCACACTATCTCCAACTCCAGATGGGCAGGGTTTAAGCAGGTAGCCTCAAATATGCATAAACTAATTCAGTCAGGAGAGAATCACAGTCAGTTTGCTTCCCGCCTTGTGGTCTTTCTTCATGTCAAGCCAGATTGACCTTTTTTAATTCTCAGTACATATTCAAGTAGCAGGGGGAAAGTCCTGTGAGATCCAGGTGTATTTTTACATATCAAAAAGATAGATAAAAAGGAAAGAAGAAATTGGAGAACACCTTTGTTTAGGTAAAAGCAAGGTTAGACCTAACAATGCATGACTTATGGTTCTGTGAGCTTTATCCCTGGACCCTACACCAAATTCTAGATTGATCATCTTGTCTATTTCATGTGACTAAGATCCTAGGTTCTTTTTAATATTTTTTTTTTGATTTTTGGGTCACACCCGGCAGCGCTCAGGGGTTACTCCTTGGCTCCATGCTCAGAAATTGCTCCTGGCAGGCACGGGGGACCATATGGGGCACCGGAACTCGAACCGATGACCTTCTGCATGAAAGGCAAAAGCCCTACCTCCATGCTATCTCCCGGGCTCCAGATCCTAGGTTCTTAAACCGTGGGTCAGGAGATATACTCACTATCACTTCATGTTGAGTGGATATAGAATCATTTGGAAGCAGTCTGAATTCAGTATTTAGCCAGGCTTACCTTATAAACCATATTTATCTGTGAAATAAATATAGTAATAGTGACATAAAAGTATCAAGCACAAAATTAGCCTTTTTATGTAGCATTTGGCCATTTGTCTGTGAGGAAGATTCTATTTTATCTTTTCTCACTATTTATTATGGAGTTGGATTATTTTTCATGTGAACTTTCACCAGTGCTTTATATATCTTTGATTTTTTGACTTCTTATCAGATGATTTGGGGTAAATAAGTTATCCAAATCTCTGGTAACTCATTGTATTCTGGTCATCATTTCTTTTGAAGTGCAGAAGTTTCTTAATTTAATATATTCCCATCTGTTTATTTTTGTTTCCACTTGTTACTTGGTCAATGATATTTTATCATTGAAGATGCTTTTTTTAAATTTTTTTTTATTTTAACACCTTAATTACATACATAATTGTGTTTGGGTTTCAGTCATGTAAAGAACACCACCCATCACCAGTGCAACATTCCCATCACCATTGTCCCAAATCTCCCTCCTCCCACCTACCCCCCCGCCTATACTCTGGACAGGCTCTCCATACTTCTACCTATGCCTTGCTCTATGCTCACCTATTAAGGCAGGGGTCCTCAAACATTTTAAACAGTGGGCCTCAGACAGCTAAATGGTCAGACTATAATTAACAACAACAACAACAACAACAACTGCACACTGCACGTATCTTATTTTGAAGTAAAAAACCAAAATGGAACAAATACAATATTTAAAATGAATTACAAGTAAAGTTAAATCAATAAACTTAACCTGTATTTCAATAGGAACTATTGAATGGGCCTGCTTTTGGCTAATGAGATGGTTAATGTCCCGTTCCATATTTATCACGGCTAGTCATAACAAGTGATGCAGTGTGCATCAGTTAGTCTAGATCTCCTTGGTGATGTCAGATGTTTCAATCTGGAAAAAGTCTGTTACAGACATAAGTGCTGCCAAAGATGGTTGTCATTTCGAGTGCATGGTTCCTGAGATTCGAATGTGTCTCAAAGAGGTGAACTGCATAGAAATTAGGAAGGCTGCTTGACTTTAATGAGTCTTTCAGAGAGTCACAATACTGCAGTTCAGCCAGTTCCATTTGGTAAATTGTATCCACATTCTCAATGTCAATAAAAAATTGAAACTCTACATCTAAATGGTAACTCCTTTTGCAACTTTTCCACTGAATACACACATTTGTGGGGGCATGCAATCAAATATTCCACTAATAGATTTTCAGTTGTGGGGAAATGGCAGAAAGTTTCCTCTTTCACTTGTTTGATGAGGAGCCCTAACTTTATTTAAAATGCTTTCACATGTGATTGCATATCACAGATAAACTTTCCCTTTCCTTGAAGTTTCACATTGAAACTGTTGAGTAGTTCTGTTAGATCTGTCAGAAAGGTGAAGTAGCATTTCCATTCTGCATCATTGAGCTCTGGTACTTCTTTGTTTTTTGAAAGCAGAAAAGCTGTGAAAGTAAATCAGATTTACCAGAAAAGCTCCGGAAGTAAATCAGATTTGTTTCAAAACTCTCCCTGACTCAGCCAAGGACTTCTGTGTGTTACACAACATCTTCAAAGGCAACATTTAGCTCAGACAGAAATGCTTGAAATTGTCTGTGGTTTAGTGCATTAACTCTAATGAAGTTAATACAAGATACCAAAATTTTCATAACAGAGTCCCACTTCAGTGATTTACTACACAGTGATTATTGGTGGGTGAGGTGATGTAAGGCTATTGGATAAGAATGATTATGTTTGTCATCTCTGGGTAAATGCACACAATTACTCCTTTCTTAGACTCCACCGTGCTAGGAACTCCATCAGTTGTTACCCTAGCAGTTTAGCCTAGTTAAGCTCCAATCCATTCAGTTTGGCAAACCTTTTCATAGACATACTACTGTAGTCCTTTCTTCTTCTTTTTTTTAATGCTTTGCAATATAGCAAGTTCTTGTGTGACTTTGAAAAAGTCATTTGTCCCACAAGTAAAAATTACAAGTTGAGCAGTTTACAAACATCATTGCTTTTGTGGTATGCCAAGGAAAAATAAAAAAGATTTTTTTGAGGAGTTTTGAAAATGCTGATGCAAATTGTCTCCCATTTCTCCAATTCTTTGTGTAATTGTAGATCCTGAAAGACTCACTATACCAAATAAATCAGCCCATTCTAAACACATCTCTTTGGCAAAAACACCCAATGGGTCACATGTGGCCTATATATATTTTTTCTTTTTTGCATGTAGTCTACCAGTTTTCCCGACACCACTTGCTGAAAAGTTTTTCCTTGCTCCACTTCACATATTTTTCTATTATTATTAAAGATTAACTGACCACAGACTTGAGGACTGTTTTCAGGATACTCCATTCTATTACATTGATGTGAGGGTCTGTCTTTATTCTAGTACCATGATGTTCTGCTATTACCATTTTGAGCATAGTTGGAAGTTGAGGAAAGTAGAAAAATGCTCTACATCACTAATCAGCAGAGATATCAAAGCAGAATTGAAATATCACTTCATACCAGAGAGACTGGAACATATAAAAAGAATTATAACAATCAGTGCTGGTGTAGGAGGAGAAAAGCATTCCTACTTATTGCTGGTTGGAATGTCAATTGGTATAATCCTTCTGGAAAATAGTGTGGAATTCCTAAAAAATTCTAGGAATTTAGATTTCATTTCACTCAGAAAATCCACTTCCTGGAATATATAGCCTAAGGTCCCACAAAGAAAATGGACAAAATGCATTTCACCCATATGTTCCTTGTAGTACTATCCACACTTGCCAAAAATCTGAAAACAATCTAAGTGTCCAAGAATATATGAGATAAAGAAGCTATACTACAAATACACAGTAGAATACTATTCAACCATAGAAAACATAGTCATGGAAATTGCTGTTACATGAAAAAACCTGGAGATATATTGCTGAGTAAAGTTAGCCAGAGATAGAAAGACCAATACAGAATGATATCTCTCATATATGAAATATAAAAAAACATAAAAGTGGAATAATGAATACTGACATTTGGCATAATGGCAATGGAACAAAGAACACGAGGACTGGTATTCATTAGGTAATATGCCATTGAGTAGTTTGGAGAATACGACAAGAAGAGGGCAACATGTTGGAGGGAATCAATCAACTGGGAGGAAAAGGTGGTATTGAAACAGTGGTCCTCAAACTACGGCCCGTGGGCCACATATTGCATTTGTTCCCATTTTGTTTCTTCACATCAAAATAAGATGTATGCAGTGTGCATAGGAATTTGTAATTTTTTATTTTACTATAGTCTAGCCCTCCAATGGTCGGAGGGACCATTGAACTGGGTCCCTGTTTAAAAAATTTGAGGTTCCCTGTATAAAATTGAAAGATGGTAAAGTACTATGTTTAAAACCCTACCAGCAATATTCTATAAAGTATGGTGCAAATATTTATAGTAAAATAAACTGTATCTTTCTTATTAAGCTATACTAATACCTTATGTATCCTAGATATCAATTCCTTATCAGATGGATACTAGTGAATAGTTTATCCATTTTGCACGTGGTCTTTATATTCTGGTTTTATTTCCTTTGAGGTGCAGAAGCTTCTTAATTTACTGTCGTCCTATTTGTTTAACTTTGCTTCAACTTGCTTGGTCAATGCTATTTTTCCTTGAAGATAATGTTAGGTTTCAATGACATGAAGAGTTCTGCCTATTTTTTTCCCTATATACCTTATGGTTTCAGTTCTGATATCAAGGTCTTTAATTCATTTTTATTTGACCTTTGTGCAAGGTGTCAGAATAGGTCTGAGTTCAGTTTTATTGTACATAGCTGACCAGATTTCCTAGCAACACTTATTGAAGATGCTTTTCTTGTTCTGCTTCAATTGTTTTACTCCTTTATCAAAAATTAACTTATCACATACCTGGGTATCTGTCACAGAATATGCCATTCTATTCCACTGATCTGAGAATCTGCCTTTATTCTAATATCATAATATTTAATTAGTACTGCTTTGTTATACAGTCTAAAGTTGGGAAAGGTGATTACCCTCATCTTTTTTCCCCAAGGATGCTTGTGGAAGTTTATTGTACTATATGAATTTTAAGAAGCATTTGATCTCTTTTTTTGAAAAACATAGGGAGAAGAGATGAGCAGCCATTTCCTCAAAATAATACAAATGGCCAAATAGTATATAAAAAAACTCCACATTTGTCATCAAAGAGACAAAAATCAAAACTACAAGTAGATATCACCTCACACCATAGGAACTGACACACACACCAATAATAAGGACAACTAGAAGCTGGTGCAGATACGAAAAAATGTTTTGGGAAAACAATATGGACATAACTCAAAAAAATGGAAACCTACTTCCCATATGACCCAGTAATATTGCCCCTATAAATATACTCTAGGAACCCCCAAAACAGAATGCAGTAAAGACATCTGCTCTCTCATGTTCATTGTAGCACTATTCACAAGAGCCAGAATTGAAAACAACCCAAGTGTCAAGAACAGGTGTGTAAAGAAACTATGGTACATCTACATAAGCAGAATCAATACTCTGAGGCTATAAGAAAAATAAAAGCAATATGGAGATTCCTCCAAAAACTGGAAATCGAGCTCCCATACAACCCAGCTATACCATTCCTAGGAATATACCCTAGGAACCCAAAAATGCAATACAAAAATCCCTTCCTTAAACCTATATTCATTGCAGCACTATTTACCATAGCAAGACTCTGGAAACAGCCAAGATACCCTTCAACAGATGAATGGCTAAAGAAACTGTGGTACACAATGGGATATTATGCAGCTGTCAGGAGAGATGAAGTCGTGAAATTTTCCTATACATGGATGTACATGGAATCTATTATGCTGAGTGAAATAAGTCTCAGAGAAAGACGCAGAATGGTCTCACTCATTTATGGATTTTAAGAAAAATGAAAGACATTCTTGCAATAATCATTTTCAGACACAAAAGAGAAAAGAGCTGGGAAGTTACAGCTCACCTCTTGAAGCTCACCACAAATAGGGATGAGTTCAGTTAGAGAAATAACTACGTTTTGATCTGTCCTAATAATGAGAATGTATGAGGGAAATAGAAAGCCTATCTAGAGTACAGGCAGGGGTTGGGTGGGGAGGAGGGAGATTTGGGACATTGGTGATGTTGCACTGGTGATGGGTGGTGTTCTTTATATGACTGAAACCCAAATAAAATCATGTATTTAAAAAAGGGGAAAAAAAAGAAAAATAAAGTCATGAAATTCACTTATAGATAGATGGATGTGGATATACAGGATGATAATAATCATTTGTAACTGCACTCATTTGTGGTATAAAAAATTGTATGGTAATAATACCTAAACACATTATCTATGAATGCCAGATGAACCTATACATGGTAGGAAGCTTGCCACAAATAGTCAGGGAATGCTATTAGATCATAGAAGGGATCACTATGACAATGATAGTTTGGAATCTTCAATCTGGTCAAGAACGGGGTTCTGGAAGGAGATAAAGTTTTATGCATAATATCTGTTATATATAACCATATTGCAAACAAGTGTTTTATAGGAAAAAATGAGAAGAGTACAAAAGAGAAAGATAGGAAGTGAGGGATATCTTTAAGAGATACAGTAGGCGGGGGAGTGGGTGGTAAACTAGGAGGAGAGCAGAAAGCAAACAGCACACTGGTGAAGGAAGAGTGTTGGAAATTATATAACTAAAACTCAATCATGAACAACTTTATAAGCCTTTTTTTAAATATGGATTGATCAAGTTTTATTTTGAAGTGCAAACTAAGATTTCCCTATTATTTTTTGTAAAGATGTCATTGATTTTATATGTGTGAATTAGATAAATGCAGATTCCACTAAACCAAGTTAGATGGATATGTTCTGGCATTCACATTCATACATCTGGCATTCAAAATGCAATACTGTGCAATTAGTAATGTTTCAGTGTTTTTAGCTAATTTAAGAACAGCTTTGTGTTTTACTACTGAGATCTGAGCCTCCAACTAAGCAGGGCCTGGGAGATCTACTAGCATGAGAATTTAGAAGACATATTTATAGAGTTCTTGGTGACAGTGAATGAGAAAGAGAGAACTTCTGGGAAACATTTAAATTTTGGGTATGTTCACAAGAATCTGAACAGTCTTTTCAATTTTTCTTCTCTAGAGTGAGTTTATGGTAAGTATGCATATAGTTTAGCATATTAAATATGTCAAATTTTGAAAAATGAAAGATATACACATTTTAATACTGAGTTTCAATATTAACATCAGGTCTTTTATTTCATTTTGCCAACACCCAAATCTGCTCAGGGCTCATTTCTGGTTCTGCGCTAGGGGTTCACTCTTGGTGGGCTAAGAGAACCATATGTAGTGCTGAGGATAAAACCTGGGTCTGACCAGCTACACTATCACTCTGGACCCACATCAGGTATTTTAAAATAGCATTGCTCAACTGGGAATTATGTAGAGCCCTATAAACTCCCAGGCTATTCCAAGATGGTCATGCAAAAACCAGTAAATGAGAGGTCCTGGCAAAAGACTAGGAAGCCAATCAGCAGCATAGAAGATCACAAAAAAAGATACAAATTTGGAAATGGGTCAAGGAAAAATGTTAAGAAACACTTTTGGTGCCTGAGCCATAACACAGCGGTAGGGTATATTTATGTGCCTAGGAAGCGAACAACCCTGGATGAACCCTGGTTCGATTCCCATATGGTCCCCTGAGCCTGTCAGGAGCGATTTCTGACTGCAGAGACAGGAGTAGTTCCTGAGCACCACTGGGTGTGACCGAAAAAGCAAAACAAAACAAAGCAAGAAATGCTTTTTTTTGGAGGGGGCACACCCATTTGATGCTCAGGGGTTATTCCAGACTAAGCGCTTAGAAATCGCCCCTGGCTTGAGGGGACCATATGGGACACTGGGGGATCAAACCGTGATCCTTCCTTGGCTAGCGCTTGCAAAGCAGACAACTTACCTCTAGTGCCATGTCGCCGGCCCAGAAAGAAATACTTTAATAAAAGTATGAAAAGAACTTGAATAGTCCTGGTTTGAAACTCAGATCTAACTAACCTCAGACAGCTCACCCTCTTATCTTGGTAGTCTGGAGTATTGACAATAAGCCTCAAGTTTTATCCATAATTATTACTATAATTAGTTATAGTTATAAAATTTATAATTAAAGGTTAATGCCATGCTTCTAGTAATAGTTACATATAAAAATTTAACACAGTGCCTTTTAATTTGAAAGGACCCATTGTGAAGAATTAAATTCTACTCTTTTTTCTTTTTGGCCACACCCAGTGACGCTCAGGGCTAACTCTTGGCTATATGCTCAGAAATCGCTCCTAGCTTGGGGAACCATATGGGACGCTGGGGATAGAACCACGGTCCATCCTAGGCTAACATGGGCAAGGCAGACGCATTACCGCTTGCACCACTGCTCGGCCCAAATTCTACTCTTAGTTCCTTAACTTTCTAAGTTTAGCAGAAACTAGTTTGCACAATTCTTGCATTTGTGCTATTATACTCTGCGACCTGTTTGCATGTAAACTGCATTTTATAAATTCTATATCTAAAATAGAAATCAAGAATTTTAACTACAATGAATAGAATTAAAGTCACCACATATTTATTTCTTAGCTTTCATATAAAATATAGTCTGATGAAAAGGAAATGATATGATAAATTAGAAAGAAGTAGCTAATTTTTTCATTAACTGCATGCTAAATCACCAGTATAAGTCTACTAGTATCATAACTATAGAACAATCATATCATAAAATATAACTGCCACACTCTGTTTTGAATATTTTATTTTATTTATTTTTTTGGTTTTTGGGCCATACCTGGTGATGCTCAAGGATTATTCCTGGCTATGTGCTCAGAAATCGCTCCTGGCTTGGGAGACCATATGGGATGCTGGGGGATGGAACTGTGGTCCGTCCTAGGCTAACATGTGCTAGGCAGACGCCTTACTGCTTATGTCACTGCTTCAGCTGTTTTCTTACTATTTTTAATGCCTAAAGGAAAGTTGGCTTTTTCAGACTATTTCACTGATCCTTATAATGCATTAATAAAGGTGCTTATATTTCTACACTAACAAGAACAATGAATATTAACTAGAGTTTTTATGTAGCTCCTCCAATGCTATATAACAAGTGAAATAATCAAGACTAGCAAATGAAGGTCAATAAGAACTGGAGATGATGTTCTTTCCAATAGAATAAGGAAATAAAAGTCTCCCTTGGGATAAAGTTAGCCTATTGGATAGCATTGATTTGTATCCTGATTTTTTTAGACTTAAGTAGAATTCCAAACTCTATAGAATCAAAGCCACCTACCACCAAACTAGAGATTCATCAACTTGAATGGTAAATATTTAACTTTTAAAGAAAAACAAAGACCAATTCTAGGAACCTTAGACATACCTACCAGTCATGGATGAATTTTATGTTAATAACTAAAAGGAAAAAAATTCAAAATTTATAAGCAATCTTTATACTCTGACTCATCACTACAAAATTGAAAGCGTGATATGTGTTCTTATGCTCTTGGGGAAATGCCTATGTCATTTTCTTTAAACTCAAAAAATATGCAGCCTCTCAAGACCTAGGCAGCCTGATTGTGCAACTTGAATGGAGTGAAAGGTAATTCTTTTTTGTCAGAAAATGGTCCTGTAAATACCAATCATTCAACATGCATTCCTAGGGACAGGGCGAGGCTCAACAGTTTTGGGAAGTGTCACTGTTTGCTAGGTATGCATAAATTCTCTCAATGGCGTCTATGTTTTTCCTAACAACATGACATTAACCACTTTTCCCTGCACTACTGTCAATTTATGAGCCACTATAAGGAAACAGGTTGCAACAAGATAGATTTATTAGATTAACTAAGTATAATAGCATTCCACAGGCAAAATAGCAGAAGCCACTGTTAGGAATGTGATTACCCCATTGCCTTGAAGTTTTAAGAAGTCACTGTTAAGAATCAGATTACCCCATCTAATTGATGTCATTATGCCTTATATTAAATCTTTGATCTGCATAGTTATCAGCACTTCTAATTCCTTGTACAAGGCACATTTGTTGTGAGAAATCTCTTCAACTTTAGGTTAGTCTCAATGCTTCTGTATGATTTCTAGGATGGCATCGGTGCCTGGAAATTTTTTAGTTTGTAATCTTGCTCTGACTACATTATATTCTCATTTATATTTTATTATATTCTCATTTTATCTTTTAACTATCTTTGGAACTCAGCAGGTATAATGTCTTCTACTTACATCTTTGCTTTTATATATCAAAGGCGATTTCTTAAATTATTTTCTAATTTAAAAACTAACAAATGGCAGAATTACAAGAATGCTAGAGAAACTATATAGTTGCAGGGCCAGAGTGATAGCACAATTGCCTTTCACACGGCAGACCAAGAACAGACCTGGGTTTAATCCCCAGTGTCCCATATGGTCCCCCAAGCCAGGAGCAATTTCTGAGCGCATAGCCAGGAGTAACTCCTGAGCATCACTGGGTGTGGCCCAAAAAGAAAAAAAAATCTATATAGTTGTAAAAATAACTAAATCAGAGATACACTGATAAAATTTCCTAGCCTTCTTTCAAGTATGTCCAGATTATTTGATGTCAATTAATTATTTTTGAAGAAATATATACTATTTTTATTATAAGTTAAATAAATTATATTTAACTAAGAACACATGGAAAATATTAAGCAGCAAAAGTATTGATTGAAAGAATAATTTTATCACCCTACACATTTTAATTATTTTATTATATTATTTTATTATCATTTATGTGCTTTTCTATACATATGTATGCCTGTGTCTTGTTCTAAGCTGTGCCTTGAAACGTTTTAAAAGCAAGATTTTAAGAACTAAATGGAATAATTGACTGAGTAGTATGTAAAGCTGAGCAACTAGCCTGAGACTATTTATTCTACTAGACCTTATTACACAGCTGCTCTGCAAGCAATTGCCAAAAAAATAGAAATACGTACAAATATTTTCCAATTAGTTTTCCTAATAACAATGTACTATATAAAGAATGGTCAATAATCCAGCATAATACAAAATTGACTAGAACCAGAATATGGTCTCAACAAGTAATATACATCACTCTTTCTAAACTACAATTCAATCATCTCTACAGTAATTATGTAGGAAGCTAAGTGTGGGAGGCTAACACTAGACTATCTGATTTCAGGTCCTCATTCTAGTGATTGTCTTTATTATCTTATCTTATCTATTTCAAAGTCTTCCAGAGTACATTGAAGAAAACTGTTTTTATTTTCTTAGCTAGTAGCATCATACAGACTTAAATGAGATACCACTAAAATCCCTTTGAACCGTGTTAATTAAAAAAAAAGGTAAAATGGGGCTAGGAAGATGCTCCAGTGGGTTAGAGAACAGATGGGTTCAGAGATCCAGGTTCAATCTCAGTATCTCAATTCCAAGTACCATGTTGGGAGTATTGTTGAGAAGGACTTAATGAGAAGGACTATCTCCCACCACACACCCATACCCACACCCATACCCACATTCCCACTCCACCCACCCACACACCACGATATGATAAAACACACGTTTAAACTGTTTTTATATTAAAAGTAGAACAATTTTAAACGACACTTTAAGAAACATTAGTATTGCTAAATGATGCTTAAGTTCCATTCTATTTGGGGGGGAGGGCTGAGTATGAGGGTTTTGGGTCCAGCTAGGGACTCTTTTTATTATTATTATTATTATTATTTTGACTTTTGGCTTTTGGGTCACACCTGGTAGTGCTCAGGGGTTACTCCTGGCTCTATACTCAGAAATTGCTCCTGACAGGCTGGGGGGACCATATGGGGATCATACAGGATGCCAGAATTCGAACCACCATCAAGGCTTTCAAGGCAAAGGCCTTACCTCCATGCTGTCTCTCCGGCCCCCAGCTGGGGACTCTTATCTAACTTATTCAGTGCAAAAACCTGAAGTTATGATGCTTTTCCAGCTTCCAACT
>PVKC010018427.1:0-19698 GCA_004027635.1 Crocidura indochinensis
AACTCAACTATCCCAATGCAAAACAAAACAGAACAAAAATCCCTACTGCAAATCAGATTTAAGTTCTCAAGGATGAATGCCATTGCCTCAATAAGCCAGCAAGGGGAGTAGTTACACTTTGAGAAGAATTCCATCTTCGTCAACACTGAATCATCCTATAGGGCACTTTAAATGAAACAAAAAACCAAAATAAAAAAAAATTGACTTCTGCGTGTTGCCACAATGGAAATGACAGATCATTTTAATGCCAGAGAAGATTAGAAACCTTGACCCTCTAGATTACTTTGCACCACAGTGGAGAATTGGGGGTGGGGAAATCCAAACACTTGCATATCAGCTTATTAAAACAATATGTTCATTTTAATTTGGGCATAAAGAAAATATTTTGAAAAATTGCTAAATTGATCGTGGGATGCCACTTTTTCTTACTTGTCAATTATTTCCATACAAGAGTGATAAAAGTTCTCCCGCCTCACCTCCCCACAGTTGATTTTAAAGAATGCAGAACTAGAGATATCATTTTGAACAAAATTTGAAATTTCGTTGCATACTAGAGTCTGAAATTGCTAAGAATGGAAAAAAAGTGCTTTCTCTTTCTAATTCTGAGCACAAAGTCTTTTCAGTTACGATGGTTAGACCACAAATCTAAAGGTTTATGTGCAATTTTTTTCTATCATCATGTTCATCAATTCTTATAAGATTTGTAAGGCTTAATTCTCATATAAGTGTCAAGAAGGGTGTAGAAAGTTTCTAGCTATCCTTTCCTAGCAACTTCTGTAATCCTGGATTTTTAGGAAAGAATGTTCTGGCTGACAATGGGAAGCAGGTCTGCAGGCACCTGCAAGTAAGTGTAAGGCATCCAGCTGGGGTAACTCATAGCACTGGTAATTGGCCCCTTTACTCTCAAGTTGTTGTTCTCTCTCCTTAGTTCTCACCCCATAGTAATTTTAATTCTCTTAACTTGCTCAGAAAAACTGAACACAGAGAAACCAGCATATGTGCACCAAAAAATGCCCAAGACACCCCAAGTGTAGGGCTGGGACCTTCACTTGTAGGGAGTTACAGTTCAGCAACCTGATTACAAAAACAAGTTGGGCTTCCCTTACTGGGAAAGGCCAAAGTGCAAGGATACAGTTTACATCTAAACAATAGTTTTTTCGAGGACATACCTATAGATACTAAGCTTAAAGGCAGGACATCGGATGCGTAGATGATGCTACCTGCAGTAGCATCCAGGAACAGCTTTTCTTTTAAAATCACACAATTCATCCCTGTTGCAGCAAATTGCATGATTTCATCTTTCTTTACAGTTGTCTAGTATACCATTGTGTATAGACTGCATCTTATGATTTACTTATCTGTAGTTAGAATCTAGGTTGATTTCACATCTTAGCTAATCTTAGCTATTGCACTGAATGCTGCGGTGAATAATGTATACATGCCCCTTTTTATGAAGTAAGCCAAAAAAGGATAAACACAGGATACCACTTGTATGTGGTGTTTAGAATAACTGGATTATGGAGTACAATAGTTTAAAAAGAGGATGAACCCAGAGAATGATGGACCCTTTGAACCAAGAGAATAAAAGAAGGAAAGAAATAGAGTGGACTGAGGAGAGAAAAGAATGATAAGAAGTGAAGGGATGGAGAGTCCAAGGGGATTCAGAAACATTGGTGGTGTTAAGGAATATAGAGCTGAATATCCCAACCAAAAAGTTAACACTTGTATAACTTGTAACATGGAGCTTAAAAAGTTCTGGCCAAGATATCAGGCTGAACGGGAGTGAGGTGGAGAAGGGTACAGGGATAGGAGAAAGATATTAGTGCTGAAACATTGATATCTAAAACTCAACTATAAATAACTTTGTAAGTAATGGTGCTTGAATAAAATTTAAAAAATTATGTAGCCTGACAGCCATTCCATGAAGGCAGTCCTGCTGCCTTTAGCAAACATGCCAGTAATATGTAAAAAGGCATTACCTTCTAATGTATGTTCATTTTTTGTTGTTGGAACATAATCCCTGCATGATGATTTTCATCAGGAATATAAAAGGGACATGTCAATTTAATAATCCTAAACATACTTTTCAATAACTCTTACCCACACATGAAACAGAGGAAAGTACTTCCTGTGTCACCTATAAATGGAAATGCAAAGCAGAATAAAGTGGAGACAACTGGAGCTTTTGATTCTTCCTTGAAATTTTTATCAAGATTCCCAAATGTGTGATGTTATCATCTGAACTGTGTCTTAACTATCAAGGACTATTCAACAGGATTGATCCACACAGAATAGCATTTCACAGACAGGAAAAGTATTTGAAAGAGCAATGAAAAATGCAATAAAAAGCCATGGCAAGCATACTCTTTTATTTTGCATTTGTTACTAAGTAGACTTGAATCAAATTCTTTCAACAAAGTGGGAAATAAACCCAAACCTGAGGGAGTTGATACAGTAGGTATGGTGCAAACAAGCAAACAATGCAGAGGTTCACACTGGGTGATGCTCAAGGATGATGCTCATATGGTGACAGGAACTGAATCTGGGTTGGGAGTGTGTCAGCTATGAGTCTTCATCGTCATTTATCTCCTGTTCTTTTTTTTTAAATGAGATTAGGGGGGTGGTGTGGTGGCGCTAGAGGTAATGTGTCTGCCTTGCAAGCGCTAGCCAAGGAAGGACCGAGGTTTGATCCCCCGAAGTCCCATATGGTCCCCCCAAGCCAGGGGCGATTTTTGAGTGCTTAGCCAGGAGTAACCCCTGAGCATCAATGGGTGTGGCCCAAAAAAACAAACAAACAAAAAAAAAAACAAAAATAAAGAGAGAGTAGTGTTTCTTCCAGATAATCTAGAATCAAACTGCATAAAAATCATACAAGATTGAAATGTTTGTAGGAATTACTCAGGTGCTTGTGGTATGACATGGGGTTACTAAAGCACTTTTGAAAAAGGGTTGAGAGAAAGAATATCTAGGATAAAATGGGATAAGGACAGGAAACATATAGTACTTCTATCTTGGCAAGACAGAGATTAGCTGGATTTCAGAATGTGTTCTGCCACATCAGGTAGTGGTATGTGGGATATGAGGATGTTACGATGACCTGGGCAATATACATATTTCTACAGGTGACAGACATGCACAGGAAGGAAGGTGCTGAAAGGTGAATTCTTGGTGTCTCTGTTGGTTTCATTGTGGAGGGCTTTTAGTTGAACCAACCCAGAGGAGAGAGATGCAGCTCTGTTCTTTCACAATTCTAATGAGGTTTTGCAGTTGTATTTTCAAAGGCACCTAGAATTTTGTTTGAATTTGATAGGTTTTTCCAAATGTTTCATATAGTATTCATAAAAGATGTCTATATTCATCATTTTCAAAGATCTTGGATAGTAACTTAGCACCTTGAATTTAGTGGCTCCTTAATGAATAATTACAAAGTGAATGAATCAACCACGTTCCCTAAAGAGGAATGTGTCTTACATTAATTAAAATAGGAATCAATAAGGTGCAAGATATAGCCTATATTTTCTTTATTATCCCCATTTGGCAAATTGAAGCTGCGCTCTAGCAATTCAAGTTTCCCGCTGAGGAAAGTTTAGTAACCATCAAGATAGATATTTGTAGCTTTTGGCTGGGCTCCCTAAGGCTCACTGAATATTTTAAGAGGGCACTGGACATTTTCCTAGTAGCCAGTGAGATAATAACCCGCTTCCAAGGATGGAGGCAAAATCTTGGTCCTGGCTATTGCAGCGAGTACTAACTGGTACTGATGGAGCTTGGAATGGTGCCCTGCAGTCTGCTTCACTTTTCACTTGATTCAAATTCCAGCTTTCTAGTCCAGAGGTGGGAAGTTCTTCCACTATTTTGTGTGCTAGGGTAGAACCAAAACTTCAGGGAAAGAGGAGGCTGGATAGAGGTTTAGTTAGTGCATGAGAGAATGAGATGTTAGGCCCATGTCTTGTTGATCGCTGAGCAGTAGTTAGTGGCAGGAGTTTACTCATGAAAAGCATTTGACCTTTGGGAAAGTTTAGCAATTCAAATTACTTTAAATTACAAGAGTCGCTGACTCATAGGCTACTGTGTCTGGATAGACAAGACAATATTTTGATAACTCAGAGTGGAGGCTGAAGTACAGGTTTTGGAGCAGCAGTCCTTCAAGTTTCTGGGATCTGAACTGGATAACTTTTCAATTGTTCCCACATTGGCACCGAAATTGCTTTCACCTTCCTGAACTCCAGACCGTACCAGAAATCATCCATTTCAGCTATTCTGTAGCTTACTGGCAATATTATACCTGTAAAGTCATGTTTTCTGTTTGAAAACATTTCACATATCACCTTCTTGTTGTCATTTCCCATTTTTTTTATTTTTCTTTCCTTTGGAGACAATTTCTCATTCACAGATGGCAATAAATTAGCAGTTCCCATATGAGGAACACCTTTATGTGCAAATATTGCAATCCCTTGTCATCAGTGATTCTAATGAGCTATGCAATCGATGTATTGTCCCGATTTTAAAAACAAGAGCTCCATAATAGCTTAATACATGTATTTTCTCTACATGAGCAGCCTGCTTCTCAATATACATCACCTAGTATTTAGTAAAGACTTTTCCATATGTTATATAGCCTGCAGTATATGGATTAAATTACATTATAATCCCCAACACTGGCTAGATAAGGTTGTATCTTTTGTGGGTTACAAATTATTTTATATTTCATAATGGTTATCTAGAAAGAAATGAATATTCTCAAACACACATCTCAAAATTATTCATATACATGTTTAAATGGATTATTTTTCTCAACTTCTCCTCCTACTATGTCAGGAAAGAACCAATTCTGTTTGGGGATTCTGAAATTTTTCTCAGATTTCTCCAGAGAATCTCAGTTATCTTCAGTTATCTAGCCCCATCTCTTCATATTTTCATTCTATGTAGGTGGCTCTCATTTTTCTCTCAGAACCCAAGTCATTTTCCAAACACTTAAAGGGTATGGTTTTTGATTGTACAACACACACACACACCATCTCAGATTTCTTCAACCAATTTTTTTCTTTCTACTTCCTTGGAGCAATACGTGTACTTTCATATCTATATATAATCGTTCTTTTCTCTTCTTGTATATACTCCTATTATTCCTATTCATTCTGTTAAAAGTGAGCTCATGTTTTACAATGAATGTTTCTTTAACACCACTTCCTTTCAGACTTAATGATATTTTTTTCTGTATTGTGAGCTACTTATCACACATGAAAATTATACGTGTCCATATTTCTCAGTTTAGTGCAATAAACAATAAAATAATTTTTGTTGTTGCTTATGGGCCACATTCAGTAGTGTTCAGGACTTACTCTGTGTGGTAATGATTGGCACTAACACCTGAAGGTGGCATTGACAATCAAATATGGGTTGTCAGCATGCAAGGCAAATGTCTTACTGGTTTTACTCTCTCCTGGTTCAAAAGGAAAATTTTAGTTATTTCTATGTACCTGAGGCAAAAAGCATGACCCAATACTATTTGCTTAATTAAAAAAGGTGGTTCAATTACCATTCCAATTTTTTTAGCATGCCACAAACATACTACTGTCTGAATTCTGAATAATGGATTTTTCTCCTTAAATATTCACTATTATCTTGGGAATTTCTCTTGCTTTGTGATAATAATGAGTTTTAAATTTTAAACAATTATCATCTGTATGATAACACAGAAAAGGAAATGAAATATCATTATCTTTGTGAAATCAAATATATAGTGTCATCAGATGATCAATGTTATAGATAAGCATCCTCAAATTAGGGTTTATTAAAAGTAAGATAGCAGGAATTGAGCCAATTCTATTACTAATTATTTAGGTAAAATATTTTACAATGGTAAAATTTATTAAACTGGAGTAATGAGTTTGAGAATATAAGAAGGAAAAGAAAAAAGCTAGTCTGAGTTACGAAAGTCAGAATTTATTAAAAGCAATGTAGCTTTATTATTTTCAAGAATCATCTGCCAATAAACTCTAAGGAGACATCTACTTAATGATATACAACCTTAATTTATAGCCAAGTCTTATTGCTTAAAGGCCACAATATTCCCAAAAACCATTCCTTTATTGAGTTTCTCAAATGAACTCATTAGAGATAATTCAAATGTAATTTCCATCCTAGTTTTGGTCAAGTTGTCAAAAGCTGTTATTAGTCATTAGTAAGGTTTTACTTTTCTATAGTGGCTGATATTTTTAAAAAATATAAACAAAGTCCAGCGTTCCACAGAATTTAATACACTTAAAAATTGGAAGAACGGGGGCTGGCAAGATAGCATGAAAGTAGGGCATTTGCCTTGCATGCAGGACAGTGGTTTGAATCCCGGCATCCCATATGGTTCCCTGAGCCTGCCAGGAGCGATTTCTGAGTGTAGAGCCAGGAGGAGCCCCTGAGCGCTGCCAGATGTGACCAAACAAACAAACAAACAAACAAATAAAACCAAACAAAAAATAGGGAGAATGTAAACTTTTCATATAAGGTAAATATGAACTCTATCATCATGCCTATTGTCGATGAAATCTATTATCAATATCTTTGGCTTCTTTTGTACATTATTTTAGTTAGGGATCATAGTTTTCTTCCCCTACAACCCAAACTGAAGGCATTCTATACTGCAACAATGCCACTTACTTGGAAAGATCTGTATTCTGGTGGTGGTTATTATTGTAAGAAGAGGTTTTCTATTTCTTAATAATTTGTTATGTGCTATGAGTTATTGAGAATCAAATATTATGTAGAATTTACTTACAAATTCTGGTCACAGGTCTCAAGTAGTTTACTGATCCCCATCCTGGTAAAAAAGAGAATGAAAATTTATGTACTGATATTCATCAGTCATTAAAATTTATTTTTACAGAAATGTATCTCAAAGTCTTTGATATTTTATTTCTATCAAAAAGGAAAAAAACCCTCAACAACCATGGGGAGGGGAAAGGCTGTGTTATAGTGTCGTCTGTGTTTATGGATTAATAATATAGGTAAAAATTTGGGAGAACTTATTAGAAAACCTGGCATAGGTGCCGTAGAGATAGCATGAAGGTAAGGCATTTGCCTTGCATGCAGAAGGATGGTGGTTTGAATCCTGGCATCCCATAAGGTCCCTCGAACCTGTGGATGGGGCAATTTCTGAGCTTAGAGCCAGGAGTAGCCCCTGAGCGCTGCCAAGTATGACCCAAAAAAGAAGAAAGAAAGAAAGAAAGAAAGAAAGAAAGAAAGAAAGAAAGAAAGAAAGAAAGAAAGAAAGAAAGAAAGAAAAAGAAAGAAAGAAAGAGAAAGAGAGAGAGAAAGAAAGAGAAAGAGAAAGAAAGAAAGAAGAAAGGAAGAAAGAAAGAAAGAAGAAAGGAAGAAAGGAAGGAAGGAAGAACAAAGAAAGAAGAAAGTCTGGCACATAATCTTTTAACTTTGTCACAGGAAAGACAATTTTGAATTAATTAATTAATTTTGAGGTGGTGGGATGAAATTTAGATCTTCTGCCTGAAAGGTATGCAATTTACTACTAAGCAATATCCCTCCCTAGGATAGAGAACTTTGCTTCAGTAGCTTTTTTTTATATCAAAAATATAGACCTAGGAATAAAGGAAGAAGCACCTACAAAATATTCATTATCAGGAAAAAAGTTCCCCAGATTCTGTCCATCTACTATAAATCAGTGAGCATTATAATATGCAATTGCATGCATTGCTTAAAAATCTTGGTGTAAATCCTCTTCTATATGAATTTCCTATAGTAGTTGGAATAGATCTGAGTAGAATTATTAGCCAAGATAAGTATGCATATTCAGCTTTTGAAAGAGATTTAATTAATTTTTAATTTTAAGTTTAATTTACTTCTCCTTTCAATTTATTTTTTGTGTGTGCTAGGCATTGAACGCAAGGTCTTACACATACAAGGCAAATGTTCTACCACTATGCAACATCCCTGTATTGCTCACTGCTAGATAGCTAGGTTTGTGAGTCCTAGAAGAGTGTATGAACTGAAAGTCTGGATGGAAGAAAAATCTCTTTGTGGAAAGTGAACCCATGAATATTTAAATAATTCAGAAATAAAGAGTTAGTCTTGAAGTCTAAGAAAAAGACTTTGCCTTCAGTGAATTATTTTATATTTTGAATCCAAGAATGGTCTCTTTGTCTAGCAAAAATGTTGCTAAATTGCTGGAGAGAGGGGCTGGAGTGATGGCACAGCGGTAGGGTTTTTGCCTTGCATGCAGCTGCCCGAAATGGACATGTATTTCATCCATGGGGTCCCACAGGGTCCCCTGAGCCAGGAGCGATTTCTGAGCTTTTGAGTGCATAGCCAGGAGTAACCCCTGAGCGTCAGTGGGTGTGACTCAAAAACCAAAAAAAAAAAAAAGGGTCTGTATAGTCTAAGGACACTTGCCTTGCATGCACCTGACTTTGACTTGAGTATGATGCCTGTTTAAAAATCTTGTTGTAAAGGGAGAGGAGAGACTCAGATCATTCTGAGATGGTAATTATATAACTATCTCTTGCTTTCTATATTAGTTCCAATTTTCCCTTAAATAGCAGTGTATAAAATACAGTTTTATTTCATTTTAATATATGTTGCATGCAAAATATGTTAATATATACTATATATTTCTATATATTTGTATACATTATTTATTATAATCTACATGCTGTATTTTCATTAAAAAATAAGCCTTTTAAAGTTTCAGCTTGGGCTGGAGAGATAGCAGAGCGGGAGAGTGTTTGCTTTACACACATCAGAACCAGGAGGGACCGGGTTCCATTCCCGGCATACCATATGGTTTCCCAGTCTGCGGGGGTGATTTCTGAGTGCAGAGTCAGGAGTAACCCCTGATCACCTCTGGGTGTGGCCCAGAGATCGATCGATCAATCAATCAATCAATCAATCAATCAATCAATCAATCAATCAATGCATTAATAAATAAAGTTTAAAATAAAGAAAAAAAGAAAGTTTAAACTTAAAAACAACAACAACACAACTTTAACAAGTTCTGAGAATGATCAGATTTAAGCAATGGCATGATTAATTTCCAGTTCTTCTATCTTGCTTCATATAAATAACTACTATCAGTGTGACTCATTTATAATACGGCTCTAACGACCCTAATTGAGACAAAAGACCTATTGACTCTTGCTTTTTAAATCAATTTTACACCAAATTTCATTTGTGCTAAAATATACCATTTATACTGAGATCAACTAACACTATTCCACCTTTAAAATGCTTTAAAATATACCCTGGAGCATTTTGAATTCCATTACCATGAGTTTCCTGGTTTAAGGTAGCAGCAGCTACATTTGATTTAGTAATTTCTGCATTTTAGATGAAGGTATTTATAAGTCATTTGTACAGCTCATCAATAAGTTATGGGTCCTCCAGTACAACTGATCCCCAAAGATTGGAGCTTGATATCTAACTCGCTGCTTCAACCCACTCTGATGTAATTGCGACTCTTTATTTACTTGTTCACCCATGTAACAGTAGCGTGATTAAGGTCACGCTTTCATTGCTTAGTGATAAGAATATTGTTTAGGCTAGAACTGAAAATCTTCCTCCGTATAAAACTGATTTTATTCAGCAAATTCTCATTGTTTGTGTAATCTGTCATGCAAGCATGGGACAAAACTAAATTGATGTGGAAAAAAGGCTGTTTAAAAAAATCAAATGTTGCTGTTTTGTAATCTCTTACGATATTTTGCTAAGTTATTTACTGATTGTGTGAGGAATAGCTCTCATCAGTCATTGTTTCTTAAGTTCTCTGCCTTTATAATGATTGCTGTTCCTTGAATAATGTTGACATAACAAGATTTTTCTCCCATATTCTTTTTTATTTTATTTTTTTAGTTTGCCTTTGGAGCCACAACTGGCTAGATTCAGGGCTTACTCCTGGTTTTGTGCTCAGGGGTCACTCTGGTGATGCTCAGGAGATTATATATGGTATCTGGGATTGAACCCAGTCTTTAACAAACAAGGCTAGCTCCACCTCCTTTCCCACCTTTTCTTGATGAAACAGCTCTAAAAGGATGTATAAGGTCAAATGTCAATTTTTTTTTAATCCATGATGGTAAAAACACAACTTGTGGCTAAGAGGCTCAGAGGTCAGAGCAATATACCCTGCATACCTAGGGTCCTGAGTTTAATCTTCTACATAGATGGAACTCAAGCAACAGTCCATATATCCTGGAGGCCACTAACATGCCTGGTTTTAAGGGCTAAATAACCAAGCCATTCAGTTCCCTGAACAATGCTTGGGAGTTCTAATATCTCCCTCTCTCCACTGTTCCTCCCTCCCTCCTCCTCTCTCTTCTTCTCTCCCACCCTTTTTCCTCCCTCCCTCCCTCCTTCCCTATCTTTCTATCTACCTAGCTATCAGATAATGTTGACAAACTTTCATGTGTCAAAACCAATAATGTTAATCATAAGTAACTGTTGTTTAGCAGATCATCAGAATATTCTGACTGAAACTCTATACCCATTGAATAATAATATCCAAATTACCTCCTCCAAGTTCCTAGAAATCATATGCTTATATCTTTTGGGGGGGGGCACACCCTGTAGTGCTCAGGGGTTACTCCTGGTCTTGCACTCAGAAATCGCTCCTGGCTTGGGGGACCATATGGGTCACTGGGGATCTAACCGAGGTCCGTCCTGGGTCAGCCGTGTGCAAGGCAAGCACCCTACCACTGCACTATCGCTCTGGCCCCCATATACCTATATCTTAAAAATAAGAAAAGTTTAGTTTAAGGAATAGAAGTGAGAATATGTTCTTCCTTGCTTAGCTTTGTTCTCCACACATCACAGACTGAATTATATTAAATTTATCTTAAACTATATAGTAAACTTGTCAAAAGAGGATAATCCAGTTTTATTGGCTTTTATAACCCCCATACTTAATTAAATGCCATACGTTTAATTATTTTAAGCATCTGATTACAATTTGGAAAGCAAATGCCATTTAGAACTTTATGAATTATTTCTTAATGAAAGCATCCATTCTCACCTTCAAGTAACAAGAAACCATGTATAGATGCATCAAAGACTTTGACTATATTTTCTAAATCACTACTTTTTATACATATTTCTTAATATAACGATTATATAAAAGTTTGGCCTCAGTCTATATATAATCACCACAGATTCATTTCCTTGCTACAGGAGTATATATTAAGTATTATGAATGCTTTTCTATGGTCGACTGTGAAAATGACTTTATGTCAGCATGTAGACTAGTTTCACATAACAGGAATTAATTGGGTTTGGCCAGAGCCTCTAAAATTAATAAGAGTTTAAACCTCATATCACTGTACATGCTCTTATATTGTGGCTTACAAGATTGATTATAGTATTAAAGGCTTAATTTAGTGGCACAGATAATGTAATGAAAAAGGATCTTTCCCCTTCAATCACATTACTGTATTCTGAGTCACTTTTGTTTTCAGTGACAAGGCACATTTTTACCTGTTGAGAACTGATGTAAGCATCATACTAAGTGAATAGGTCTGAATTTCTGATGGAAAATCAACAAAAAAATAACACTTTACCAATGCCTTTCTTGAGGATTTGAGCACTCCAGAAAGCATGGATAGCCAACTTAAGAAGGGAAAGCTCACATCTAAGTAAGAGAATACAAATACTACCATAAAGTACTTTTATATAAGTAATTCTTTTGGTCCCATGATAATTTAATTAAGTTGTTTAGTATCATCCTTATGCCTATGACAATTTAACAATTTATATTCAACAGTTATTAAATTGACACCCAGTCTTCGACATAAGATTTGTGCAAAACCCAAGATCTCTAATTTCACAAGCCTGACTGACAACCATGACTGAGAACTTTTCCTGGGACTGTGAAGAAAGACATTGGTGTTGGACAGTTAGTATTCCTAAAGCCTGTAGGTAGTTTTATGATAGGATGCTTCATGGGTAGAGACACCCTTTTTCTTTTTTAGGCCAAAGGTATTTCCCCAACATTTGTTGTGCCTATGCAAAACAAAACAAAACAAAAAAAACAAAACAAAAATTAACAAACCAAATAAACCTGGCACTCCTCTCTTTTTAAAAATTGTATTTGTTTCTTATAGATGGGGCTCCCACTTTTTTCATAGAAACTTGGGACATGAATCATTTTGTTTTACTTCATATTTCTGTATCTGTCTACAAATTGAGAGAAGAAAAAAAAAGTGGATTGGGTCCAGGGGCCAAGTGGACTCAGTTGCATTGGTGGAAAGGATAAAAAAGGTCAGAATTAAATAGCTGGGGCCAGAGAGATAGCATAGCCATAGGGTATTTGCCTTGCAAGCAATCTATCCAGGGAGGAAGGTGGTTCAAATCCTGGCAACCCATATGGTCCCCCGTGCATGCCAGGAGTGATTTGTGAGCACAGAGCCAGGAGTAACCCCTGCACTGCCAGGTATGACCACCAAACAAAAAAACAGCAACAAAAAATTAAATACCCAAGCCAATCAATGGAGACCCAAAGCATAATAAACGAAACAAAATGAACCTGTTTCACTGGTAGGCCAGGGTGTTAAGGTGGAGGTATAGGATGCATGTATGGAGGGAGGTCAACACTGGTGGTGGGAATGGCCCTGCTTCTCTTTCACTGTATGTCTGAAATCCAACTATGAAGGACTTGTAATTCACAATGGTTTTAATAAAAATATTTTCAAAAAAAGAAATGTAGAGGGGTGTTATTAGCAGTCAAGACCCAGGGGTAAAGCTGTCTACCAGCTTCATCAACATTCTAACCAGAGGGAAGAGAGTTACTCAATGAGAGATATCATTTAAAGAAGTCAGTTAAAGAACTTTGGTTGTTTGTTTTTCTCTCTTTTTGACTTTCTTTTTTCTTTTCTTTTTCTGTAGCTGATGGTTTTGGCTTTTGGCTCATTATGTGTTTATTCTTTTTGTAATCTTGTTGATACTCCCTTATTGTTTTTTGTTTCTGGTTGGTCTTGTTTTACTACCTTTTTCTTCTTTTTTCCCTTTCTTCTTCTAAATGGATATTTATAATACCTAGATAGATTCCTCCTAGTTTTTCTCTTTCTTTGTTTGCCATTTAAAAATTTTTTTCCTTCTTTCCCCAGATGGGACCAAGACCAGATAGTTAAATGTTCATTTGGTGGAAATAAAAACTGATCAGACATGAATATCAAATTTAAAGTCAATGACAACAGAATCAATACCCAATCTGCAACAAGCTGTACAAGGGGGGAACAGTTGCACTAGCATTAGGGTAAAGGAGGGAGATGTGGGGTGCATTCTGGGAACAGGGGTGGAGGGAGGACAACACTGGTAGTGGGAAAGCCCCTCACTTATTGTCACTTATAGCCTCAAATGTTACTGAGAGAATTGTAATTCACTTCGACCACAATAAAAAAAAAAATTACCACTAAAAAAGAAAAAAAGAACTTTAGTTGTATCTGATAATGTTAATGTGTAGGTACTACTTTGACAAAACTAAAATTAAAATTTTTTAATGGGGAGAAAAGAATGAAGAAAGTTTAGGTGTCCTGTATAATAACATAGGTGGAATAAGGATTAGGATCAAACAGTCAGCCTGAATTCTTTATTTGTTTGGTTTTTTTTGGGGGGGGGGCACACCCAGCACCTGTCAGGGTTACACATGCTTCTGCTCTCAGAAATCACTTCTGGTAGGCTCAGGGGATCATATGGGATGCTGAGGATTGAGCCCTGGTCCCTCCCATGTTGGCCATGTGCAATGCAAATGCGCTATCACACAGGCCCCAGGTCTGAATTCTTAACCTCCAATTCAAGTACACAGATGCATGCAGTAGACTGGATGGGATGTTATCTATCAGGAAGGGTGATTAAGATACCCAGAGTCATAATCAAGAGAATACAGTGAGAGGAGAGGCTCCAGAAAGTAGTGACACTGTTTTAGAAATCTGTCAAAGAATAACTATAATGTTGTGATTTCCTTCATTTCATTCACATATTTTTCTCTTGGACTTCTTTCATTCAAAATGAAAATAGTTTCAGCAAATAAATTTGGCCAACTGTTACTGCCAACAACTTTCACAATGCGTTTATACAGCTTTGAAATTGAGAAACCTTAAAAGGGCATAGCCTCCTCTCCAGAAAATTATAAACAGGCAGAAGAACTCCTGTGCTCTCAGTGGGGAGTCAGGGTGGAAACAAACTTCACGGAAAGCTGTGATGACAAATTCCAATCAAATGAAGCCATTAGAATCTCACCATCTCCTTCCTTGTAACCTTAGCTTTTCTAGGTTCTATTTCTGTAGAACCCTTCTGTTAGTAAGATTATTTAAACATGAGATTTGAAAGAAAAATCTTAGCTTCTTAACTCAGGAGGAATGGTTGTATAGTGACCATTGGAATGGCCTAGGAATGGATTATTATGTTTCTTTCAAGTATTAATGACAGTTTATGTTATATTATCTCATTTTCCCTTTGACACTTTCCTAACTTATAAAAGCAACCCATGTGCCCTATCTCCAACCATAAGAGAATAAGTCTGTATCATGGTCACGCATGAAATAATCTAAACTAGGCTGAGGGTGAAACACATGTAATCTGGCAGTTTTGTACCTTGTATGGAGAGCCTACTACCTGCCGGAATTGCTGTTTATATTGAGTACAAAGACCTTTCCCTGGGTGGGGCAGTAATGACAGATAGTGCAGGCTATCCTGAGCCAGTCCCACTCAGGTTTACAAGAAAGACAATATCTGTTTTGGGGTCAACCCAAGTTGTAAACAAACATACAAAGGAGCCAGGATGATCTTTGCTTTAGGTAAAATACAATATAACCTAACACTAACCATTTTTTTTTCTAGAGCAGAAGTGGAAAGGTATAAAGATACTTTTGACTTCATATAGATTCCATTAAAAGGTTAAAATTTCAAATATCTAGCACTCAAGTAAAATTACTTTAAACTGTACAGATATGTACAGTATACATAGAACATCACCTTTAGAAATATAGCAATATAGTTTTTTCACCAACAAGATTCAAAAAATTATTTTTTTTGGCTTTTTATTTTTTTGGTGGTTATTTTGGGGTCACACCCGGCAGTGCTCAGGGGTTACTCCTGGCTCCATGCTCAGAAATTGCTCCTGACAGGCACGGGGGACCATATGGGGCACCGGGATTCGAACCGATGACCTTTTGTATGAAAGGCAAACGCCCTACCTCCATGCTATCTCCCGGGCCCCCCCAAAATTATTATTATTACCATTTATCTGTATATGTCATTGAAACTTAACCTCCCACTTTTTATAAAATAGCTGCTGATGTCACATCACTACCTTTTTGGAAGCAGTTTTCAATAAAGGCATTATAAGTACAAGGTAAGCAGCATATCTATTAATAACTTATTTCATTTCTAAAAATTGAAAATCAAATTGTTTATCTAAAAGAAAATACAAATGAAAGAGAAAGGATAGGCTGTAAGGTCAGTAAGTGAACTAGCGTCACTTCAGCTGATGCATTGCTCAAGTTCCTCTCATTGCTGAGTACATGTGAGTTTATGCCAATGCCCATGCTGAGCAATCCAGCACTGTATAGCACACTTAGTAAAAAAGTGAAGTCCCAATCGAAGTGTATTGAACAGGGCACCAAGAGACAGCTCTAGCTCTAGTAATATCCTTTAAAGAAAGCATCCTGGAAAAGGGTAGACCTGATTTTGTGGCTCTTTCAGGGGAAATCAACAGAACTTAGTTTCCCTGAGCATTAGTGCCTTCACTACAAAATGTCTGCATGTCCACCTGACTTTGTAAGTCTAGGAAACAGACAAAGGCAAAACTTTTAAAAAGCAAGAGTCACGACAGAAGTATTTAGTCACCATACAACTCCGCCAGCATGCAACTATTGATCTTCATGGCAGTTTCTGGGTCTTGCCATATCCTCACATCAGAAACTTCACCCCTCTCTCTTTTCACTCTCCCAAGCTTGATTTGGCTACAGCTATATGTAGACCCTTTCCATTGACATATCATGAACTTCAATTCTAATTCCTCCCAATTCTAACTTCCACCTGGGTGTCCACTGTATCAAATGCAAGTAAACGGTAATGACATATTTAATCTTTCCCCTAAGCCTCTATTCCCTTTTAACTGGTAAAGAGTAATTATTAAAGAATTTTTTCCTATCAGTCATGCCTTGGACTTTGACATCTTCCAGTTTCATCCTCCTTACACTGGTTACCAACTGTCACTTAAGCTCATTTTTATGGCTCTTAACTCATTTTTTCTGTCACTCCATTCTTTTCCACTAGTCAAGTTTCTAAGCACATTAAAGCTTAAGATATTGCAACTGTTTCCAAAATGCTGCTGTTGCTTATACTCACCATCCCAAAATATTTATTTGTTAAATTAAATGTTCAAAAATTTGCTTTCTCCTTGGGTAAGGGAGCAAAATTTCCAATAATCAACAGGAAAAGTATATGCTTTGCATAAAGAAGGCTAAGATTCAAACAGATATATGATCACTAATAGTAAGCTAGACAAAGAGGGGACCACCTACTCTAGCAGCCTGGGGGGTGATGGTGGGGAATATGGTGGCAGGAAGGGAACGGGGATGGGAGGAGGACAAATTTGGTGATGGTGATTCAGTGTTAATATATACCTAAAATACTATTGTGAAAGATATGTAACCCATTATGATCAAAATAAAAATAAAAAATTCTTTTCTCATTTAATTAAATAAAAATATATTAAAAAATTCTTTTAAATAAAAAAAAAAAAAAAGAAGGCCAAGGTTCGACCGCTGGCACTTCTAGAAATGACCCCTGTAGCCAGGAGTAACCTTCAAATACTATGAGTATAGGAAAAAACAAGCAAAAATTGCCATCTTCCAAAATTGTGTGTACAAATTCCTTCTCTGGAACCTCTATCTGCTTTATACTGTTATAACATCCAGTTCCACTTTACTTTCAGTGCTTACTTAAATAAATATGATAAAGTGGTCTCCAAGACCAATTCTGAAAGTCATTAATAGACCACAGCCTTTTCTAGTCTCAATTCTAAAATAGTAGATGTTCTATGCTCAGAACAGTAAATTTCTGAACAGTAGTAGTTATTGATTAGGAGTGAGCAGAAATTATATATATTAACTCACTTGTTACTTAATCTTAACAGTACTTTCACAGTTCCAGTTTTACAGATGACAGTGTAATTCAGAGAGGTGACTAAATTGGTCACAGAGTTGATGAACGCTGGATAGTCCATGATCCATTTTGTTTTTTTGTTCAGTGTCAAGGATTTCACTCCTATTTATATTTATATTTTAAAATTATTTTTAAATACATTTTTTATTTAAACCCCATGGTTACAAGGTTGTTCACAACAGTTTTTCCCACAGATGTTCATGATTGAGTTACAGCCATACATTGTATAACAACCTTTACCAGTGGTCATTTCTGACCACCAGTGCCAACTGTTTGCCTCTCACCCTCCCTGATGCCCTCTTCACTTCCACCCACCCTCTCCCACCTGCCTCTGGGACAGGCATTTTACTCTCTCTCTCTCTCTCTCTCTCTCTCTCACACACACACACACACACACACAAATACACACAAATACACACAGTATTGCAAATGAAGGGGTACCATGAATATCCTTTTCATATTAGACCTCTAATTTCACTTTCTGTTCTTTGTGGCAAGCTGCCTACCATGGTCCTCCTGATTTTCATCTCTATTGTCTCTGGATATTCTCCCCACAGTCTTTTATTTTCCTTATATCCCAGCAACAAATTAGATTATTTGATGTTTATCCTTCTCCCTTTTCCTCAATTCACTCACCATGATACTCTCCATACCATCCATATAAAAGCAAAACTCATGACTTCATTCTTTTTCTAACAGCTGCTTTGTATTCCATTGTGTAAGGTTTCATTAACCACTTATCTCTTGTCTAGCACCTGGGTTGCCTCCAGATTCTGGCTATTGTAAATAGTGCTGTGATGAATATAGGAATGCTGAGGTCATTTTGTATTGCATTTTTGTGTTCTTAGGGTGTAGTCCTAGGAATGGTATTGCTGGATTATAAGGAAATTCAATTTCCAGATTTTTAAGGAATATTCATATTGTTTTCAAGAACTGCTGGACTAGATGGCATTCCCATCAGCAATGAATCCCCTTTCCCTCATATCCATGCCAGCACTAGTTATTCTAGTTCTCTGTGATGTGTGCCATTCTCTGTGTTGTGAGATGATAACCTCATTGTTGTTTTGATTTGTATCTCCCTGATGATTAGTGATGTGGAATGTTTTTTTTTTCTTCATGTACATATTGGCCATTGGAGCCCTTTATATTATGGGTATTGGGTGAATAGTTTCTTCCATTCCGTAAGTAGCCTTTGTATCCTAGTTACTATTTCCTTTGAAGTGCAGAAGCTTCTCAGTTTAACATAGTCCCATTTATTTATTTCTGCTTCCACTTGTTTGGACAGTGCTGTTTCCTCCTTGAAGATACTTTTTTTTTTTTTTTTTTGGTTTTTGGGTCACACCCGGCAGTGCTCAGGGGTTACTCCTGGCTCCATGCTCAGAAATCGCTCCTGGCAGGCACAGGGGACCATATGGGGCACCTGGATTCGAACCGATGACCTTTTGCATGAAAGGCAAACGCTTTGCCTCCATGCCATCTCCCGGGCCCCATAATACTTTTGGTCTCAATGTCATGATCACTCCTAATTCTCTTTTTTTCACTCCTAATTCTTATACTATAGAAGCAATAGAAGTTTTTGTTGTAATTTTCTGTTATAATTAACATATACTTTTGTTTCATCTGGTTCTAAGAGCAAATAGGAAACGCACATCGTTTCTAGCCACTGATCAACAGATAGATACACTCCTTGAAGAGCACCTCAAGAAATTCAGGAAATGACTGTTTCAATAGAATAAGGGTAATTCCCTGCAGGGCCTGCCATGTTTAAAACACACAGAAGGTTCACTTACATCCTGGGGCTGCCCACATTCTAATTTGGAATTTGTAATTCTTTTGTTTTACCTTATTGAATTCCTTTTTCCCTTTCCCATATCTCTGATATTTCCTAATTAAATGTATTTTACTTCATTATTTTAAAAAACACACAAAGATACACATCTTTCACTTTTATGTTTTCTATATTATGCTAAAGTGCTGTCTGAAGACTTCACAGATTAGAAAAGAGGTGATATTAAATCTAAAGAAATATTACCCCTCTCCATGCTTCAAAATATGAGACATTGAAAAAAGAACTTTCAATAGCCTCTCTTTGTTCCTTCTTTCCTGTCACTTTCTCAACAAATATTTGTTTTATGTACACTACATGCTGGAAAACAAACCTCTATGTGTGTTATTAACGTTTCCATTCCAGGTGCTAAAAGACCGAGGCAAGTAATATAAAGTAATATCAGAAGCAATAAAAAGATTGGTAAAATTTACAGAGAACATATTATGTGCAAGGCATTAGGCCCAGGGCTTGACAGGTATTTTCTCACTTAATCCTCATAACAACTCTGAGATAATACTCGTTTCCCTCCATTCATAGACGGAGTGAACTTAAGAGAGGTTAAGGTTGTAAGACTCCTAAGGGACAGAGCTGGGATTGCAGTCCTGGTGGTTTGAGACCCTAGTTTGCACTCTAAACTTTTGTACTAGATTCACTCTAGAAATAGCTTTAGCTACACAGCATGCAGAGAGCATATACAAAAACTGATCTTA
>PVKC010018428.1:0-19664 GCA_004027635.1 Crocidura indochinensis
CAGGGAAGCTAGTTCTCTCAACCTGGTTATTTTTTAAGAGTTGATTTGGATTTTGTTAAACATAGGTATTATAACATAATGTATATATGTATCCAGGATTCACCACACACCTAGTACTTAGTATTTTCAATGGCCACACCCATTGATGCTCATGGCTTACTCTTGGTTCTATGCTCAGGTATCACTCCTGAGGGGTTTGTAGTTCCATATCTGGTGCTGGGGATTGAACCTGGGTGGGTTGCATGCATGGCAAAAGTCCTACCCACTGTACGATTTCTCTGGCCTGGTTTGTTTCTTTTTAAAAAGTTGTTATGAGAGCCTTACACAGAAACTCTCAGTGCCACTTCTTAGTGGGTTCTGGGCCCGGAAGTCCGTAGAGGCCACCAGAGCCACACATGGTGGTACTTTGGGGTCAGATGATGTTAGGGATTTAATCCAATGTCCCAGACATGCCAGGCATACGTTCCATATACTTCATTATTTATGCTATATTCCCAGCTTGACTATATATATTATATATAATATGTATTATAAATATCTTCCACCACACCCTGTTGTGCTCAGGGACTACTTTTGGCTCTGTGTTTCAGAATCACATCTGACAGGGTACAGGGACCATCTGAGAGATCAGGGATTGAACCTTGGCCAACTGTTAGCAAGGCAAGTACCCTGCTCACTGTGCTGTTGCTCAGGACCCATGTGGTCACAAGTTTTTAAACTAAGAATTGGTTACCTTATATTATTTTTAACAATGTATTTGCCAACTGGTATGGTAGTACTATTTTGAAATATAGAGAGACGTTTAGAGAGACGTTCCAATTTCCTCATATATATGTGTTCCTTGGAATAAATGGGAGAGGGAGAGATGAAGGGGAGAGAGAAAGAAGGTAAAGAGAGAATGAGAGAGAATGAGGGATGGAGGGAAAGAGCTCTCTCCTCATTTCCTTCATCTCCTTCACCCCTTTCTTCCTCCTGCTCGGCTTTTTAGTGAGAACTCCTTTAGCTCTTCAGAGAAACTAGCATAGGGACTCTGATCTGCCTGATGTGACAATAAAGCTATCTGCAGGTTTGAGGCTCCTCTGTTTAGAGCCCATGTGAGGACAGGCAAGGCATAGGGCTGGAGGAATCCTGTATAGACCCTAGAGCTTGGAGAATGAATGTTGTGGCCCACACATTGTACTAGGTTTTATTTTCTTGGCTCAAAGCACAAATTCCACAGAGAACACTACTACTCAGGCTGTGTTTTAACACTCACATAGGATTCTGAGTCTCTTGTTCCTGCAGTTAAATTGCCCTTTATTTCAATCTATGGAGTTACATGTAGATTTTCCTTCAGAAATAGCAGCCTTGTGTGTGTGTGTGTGTGTGTGTGTGTGTGTGTGTGTGTGTGTGTGTGCGTTTGTGTGTGTATAGGAACTTTCGAGCAATATTTTAAGGTCCCAAGGACCCTTCTTAGTGAGTCTCAGTTAACTGACCTGGCTGATTCACTGCTTGGGTCCAGCAATGCAATGCTTCTCAAGTTCAGTGGGACATACCCAGGCCCACACGTAGTAGCGTTCAGGGGATATACAATGCCTGAGATTGAATCTGAGAATCTTGCATACATATGCCTTTTGAGTCACTACCCTAGAACCTTAGGAATGGCCTGGTTCCTGGTGATGCTTTGTGCTGTGGAGGACAGGCTAAGGGGAGGGGCCTCCTGCTGCCCCCCCCCCCATAGTCCTCATCCTTACTTTCTTGGTTTATTATCAGGGCCATCTTTTCTCTGTGCTTCTGATTCAACTTTTACCTTGCGCCCAAATTATTATTCAATAAAAGGACTTATCTATTGATGTTATTCATTTCAAACTTTCCATTTCAAACTTAGGATCAAGTTCAAAATCATTTGATCTGCTCATATGGCTCAACAAGTCTTGGTCCCTGTCTCTTTCTCAGCTTATTTTTCCTCACTGTCTCCCACTGTACCAGCCTTGCTAGCTTCTGCTCATTCCCAAATGCCCTCCTTTTACACTTTCCTGCCTTTATCACATAGGATACATACAGCTTACATACAGCTCATCCTTCCTCAAATTTGCTGCTAGTAGAACAACATGGGGGCATTTTCTTCTTTTTTTTGTTTTTGGGTCTCACCCGGCAGTGCTCAGGGGTTACTCCTGGCTCCATGCTCAGAAATTGCTCCTGGCAGGCACGGGGGACCATATGGGGCACCGGGATTCGAACTGATGACCTTTTGCATGAAAGGCAAATGCCTTACCTCCATGCTATCTCCTGGGCCCCTGGGGGGCATTTTCTTTTAATACTCAATTCAGTTGTGACCTCTTAACTTAAAAGCCTTTCTTCTCCAGTGGAGTTTGTCACTAGGTCTTCTGGGTCCTTGGGATTTGGTATAGCTTAGCCACTAGAAATTAGAACCTTAGGAGTCTTTTGCAGCCAGACTCTCCTGTAGATGTGAAACTGTGGACAGAATTACTTTTTTTTTTTTATCCTTCTGGGCCTCTGTTTCTTGATTTATAAGATAGGAATTCTATTAGGAAAACTCTTAGATTGTTGTGAAAATTAAGAAGTAATATATTAAAGTATACTTTGCACTAAGTGTTACTTTTAACTACTTCTATTATGAAACTTGTGTATGTATACATCTGTTCAGTTCTTATCACCTCTGTCTCCAAATGGTTTTCAATAGCTGCCCTACTGTGCTATGTCTTGAAGAAAGGACTATATCTTGTACATTTTCCCTGGACCATGTAGAAGTTGACAATAAGTATTGAGTGGATGTCATATTGTTCACAGATGTGCATTCAAAATGGAAATGGACAACAGCAGAAACAAGGAATGCTGGAAATTGGGTTTGTGGGTCATCACCAACCGGAGTTTATTTGACCTTGGTGTCAGTCAACTGAACTTCCTTCATCTGAATCCCTTTCTGTAACCCCCTGGAGCACAGTTAATGCTGTAACACTGCCAGGGCAGGACAGGAGGTTATAGGCAGGTTCATGGTCCTTTTGTTTTTGTTTCGAACTGCAGGTGACATGTCTGAGAGTAAAGCGAAGAAGATTGAAATCAAGGATGTGGACGGAAAGACGCTGAGTAAGCTCATTGACTATATCTATACGGCTGAGATCGAGGTGACGGAGGAGAATGTGCAGGTAAGCTCAGACCCGGCCTATCATTCATGTCTCATACCCTCTACCTATGTGCTGCCTCCCGTCATTGTTCCATTTAGCTCTCATGGCAGCTAAGCTCCAAGAAAGCTCTAAAGAGGCTGGACATGTTTCCCTGGAAGGCCAGTCAGAAAGTGCAGAAAGACTTTCCATCTCATGACTATTTGATCATGGTGCCCATACTCTGAACCTCTACATCTCATATCTGTGAAAGGACTTGGGTTTCAGGGCAGAAAATTTTCACTTGTTTTGGTCACATAAACCTCTCATTTCCTAAATTGTTGCCTCATCTCAGAGATTGTATATTTGAGGAAGACTGATTATATTAGTTCTCATTTCCATGTTAGTCAACGGACTATCTCTAAGTATATGAGGGTACCAGGCAGCAATCTTGAGTCTTATTGGCATGTGACTGGGGAACATATGATTGGTGTCTTTTTCTTCTTTCACCTGCAAATACTGGGGCTAATCACCAATACCAATATGCCATTTCTTACTCTATAGGATCTTAGTACTTATTGAGATGGAAATTACATGTAATGTGCAAGATTTTTCCATTTCTCTCTAAAAGTAAAATTCCACCTTGTATTTGGTGAGGCAGATACCTCTCTAGTGACTAAAATAACTATTTCCTATGTCCAGAACACTGCCACTCCTTTATCAAAATTAAAAAAAGTTATTGTAGTTGAGGTAACAGCATAATAAAGTTAACAGTTATGGTTTTGATGAACATGCTGCCTGTGCTTCACCACCTCCAAAGTGTTCAAACCTTTAACCATGGTCCTTATGTTACTTCTAGTTCACCTCTCTTTAGCCTCAACCAGACCCCCCACTGCTGAATAATCTCACTTTTATAACCAAGTCTAAGGGTTTCTTATCATTCAATATAGCTTGTTCTTTTGTTTTGTTTCTCTCTACCCTAAATAAAAACAAAAGCACAACAAAAGCACCTATTGATTAAAATGTTATGTTTGATGGGACATCCATGCATGAGCCACCAGACTGTCACAAGACTTGTCCCAATGTGTGCAGAAATACTGGGTACTTCTTTGATTAGAATCTGTCTTCACTCTCTCAGAGTGGACAGTGGTTCATCACTGCTCACTGTTGCAATCTCACTGTCCCACAGGGTTTCCCAAACAGATTAGACACTTAAACTTTTGGAATGAATGGAAGGATAGATTGATGATCAAGGTGGTTTCCTTGATACCTAGAACATTTTAGAAAAGGGAGTAGTGATGTATACACAATGGAATGTTACATGGATGTACAAAAAGATGAAATCTTGCAGTTTCCTGCTACCTTGGTGGAACTGGAGGGCATCATGTTAAGTGAAATAAGTCAGAGGGAGAAAATTTTCGGATTTTAGTCATCAGCCCCACGTTTCTGAATTTGAAGATAGTGGCGAAGTACCTGGGCCAAGGAATATGGGTGATCTTTTCAGGCTGGAAATATCCCTCAGAGACTCCAAAGGGACATAGTCCTGTGACACTTTGACTTTAGCCTCGTCAGATCCATTTAGGACTTCTGATCTCCAGAGACTAAATCTGTGGTGTTTCAAGAGTAAAAAAAACAAAACACAACACAACAACTGTCAAAACAGTTTATGGGGCTATCTGATTAGGAACAGCTTTGAATTCTCCCTTTTCATATATTTGTTTAATCACCTTTCTCTATAAAGTAAAGAGCTTTTGCAAAGTTGGATGGAGAATTAGACATTGTTCCACGCTGGAACCTTATTTCCTGGTGGAGTATTTATCTTGTCAGTGTTGGCCTATCTTCAGCAGTCCTTACCATCAGAGTTACTTTATGGCGGACAGCAGGAGAGAGCATGACCCTCTCTGGAGGAAATGGCTTCATCATAGCTTTTTATAGATTGCTTTGTTGGGGTGGGGGCAGGGACTTGAGTTAGTGAGTAGGTTCAGTGAACACACAGCTGTAGAGATGGGGCAGGAATCAGGTGTGGATTAGGGAGGTTCTGTCACTGCAAGGAGGACTGCACTGGAGGACTCAGTGACATCTGGCCAGAGAATAATAATTCACATAATCTGGCAGCCTTAGATCTGCTTTCCTAAGAGCATCACTAATACTTCTAATATCAATTATTTCATTCATAAGACAGAAATGATAACAACAATCATTCTTTTGGAGTTAGACTGTCTGCATTCAAATCCTGGCTCCATCATTTTCTAGCTGTGTGACCCGAGGCTGGTTAGTTAATCTCTCTGTGCCTCAATGTTATCATCTGTAATATGAGAATAGTAGTAGTACTAAACCTCATAGTGTTGGTGGGAGGGAGATTAAATGGATTAATGTATGTTAAACATGCATAACAGTGTCTGGGGTAAGCATGTTGTAAGCATGTTGCTCTTAGTTGGAAGTGAGTAGTGCTGGGGGTGCATTTAGATGCATTTAGAGGGAAGGAATCAAGAAGGGGCAAGGTATGGGGTAGGAGGCATAGTAAAAGGTTGGGGCAGAGATTAGCTTGATCTAACCTGGAAGTGGAGGAACTTTTTCAAATTAGGGTTCCTTTGGAGTACTTACTGAGCATGCTGAGGAAGAACAGGCCAGCCTGGTACCAGATGTCCTCTAAGGTGAGGGCCCTTTAAGGATGGCTTAAATGGCCAAAAGGAGGGAAGAGGAAGAAGGGAAAGGACTAAGAGGCTGTGCTGAGACTCACTGTCTCCTTCCCTGCTTTTTCCTGCTCCCTCTCTGACATCTTGTGCCAGCAGACAGTATAGAGCATAAGTATGTGGTCTGAGAGTAGAGACATATGGTCAAGCAAATGACTGCCCTGCAGTATAGTGGAGGTCAGGGTGGGTGCACTTAGAAAGCAGGAGATGGTCAATGCTGCATGGCTGGGCAAGATTTTGAAGAAAAATGGGGACCTCAGGCTTTCCTCCTCTGCCTGCTGTGTGTCAACACTTGTGTGTGAGTCCTTTGGGAGTCGGGGGGTCTGCTGTTCCTAGGGGGCTGGCAAAGGGCAGACAGAAGCACTGCTCTCCTAAGCATAGTGGAGCTGTGAGGGACTGAGTATAACTAGGAAGCAAAAAGTTCTCTTAGCAATGCCTTGCCCTTTTTTCTCTCCATTAAAACTGTGGATTCATTAGGGAGAAAAAAACCATCGCAAGAGAAAGGAGGGAAGAGAATCTGAATGAAAATGTAACCCATTCAAGTGCCTATGAAGACAATACAGCAGGCCCCCAAGTAACGTTTTCAACAGTGTCATTTCATTGTAATCCTGATGAGGAAAGAGATTCTGGCCAACCCTGGAGTAAGGGCTAGTGTTGAGGATCTGGTGTCCTTAGACGTTCTTTGATTTTAAGTTGCAGTTTCTAAGTGATATATGAGGTTAGGACCGATGTTTCCATGGAACATTTGGTGCCTAGTGGTAATGAACACAAGGCCTTGGGCCCTTCCAGGAGCCCTAGAATAGGCCATATATGGTTGGCTAAGAGGAAGGGAAGAGAACCACTTCCCCATCACAGGGTTTTGGAGAGATGCCCTTTTCCATGGTGGTGGCAGCAATAGTTGACAAAATGGATACTTGTTAAACTCATCCCATGCCAAAAGATCATTAGACCACTTGGCATGCATTAAAAATTCACTTCTCATCAGCATTAGGGGAAGGTTCTTTTCAGGACCCTCTGTTTATACTTATAAAAAGCTGATGCTCAGAGAGGCTCACTGGCCTGAGTCACCTGATAGAGCTAGGCACCAAAGTGTCTCTCTTCCCATCACCAAGATGAATTCAAGTTTCTTTCTTTTATTTATTTATTTATTTTGAATTCAAGTTTCTTGATAATGAGTGATCAGAGTCTTGGCTTCAGATTATAATTGTTAATAATAATGAAAATGAGAGGGCTGGACCTCTTGTTGTTTAATCTCCAGTATATAGCACAGTGAAAAAATGAAGAAAAAAATTAAGTGTAACAAATACTAATGTTGTTTGCTTTACCTGTATTATTTCATAACCTCTGTACAACAATCATTTTTGTTTGTTTGTTTGTTTTTGTTTTTGGTCTCACACGGCAGCACTCGGGGGTTACTCCTAGCTCTACACTCAGAAATCACCCCGGCAAGCTCAGGGGACCATATGGGATGCCGAGATTTGAACCACCATCCTTCTGCATACAAGACTTATCTCCATGCTATCTCTCTGGCCCCAAATAATTTTTTAATAATATATTTAAACACCGTGATTACAAACATGACTAGTTGGGTTTCAGTCACAAAAAGAATACTCCCTTCATCAGTGCAACATTCCCACCACCAATACCCCCCACCCCCCATTTCCCTCCTTCCACACCCCATGCCTGTATTCGAGACAGGCATTCTACTCCCTCATTAACATTGTCATGGTAATTACTAGTGTATTATTTCTCTAACTGTACTCACCCCTCTTTGAGGTGAGCTTCATATTTTGAGCTTGTCCTTCTGGACCTCATCTCTATTGTCTCTGGGTATTATTGAAATAATGTCTTTTATTTTTTCTTAAAACCCGTAGATAAGTGAGACTATTCTGTGTCTCTTTCTCTCCCTCTGACTTATTTCACTAAGGTAAGTTTCCATATCCATCTATGTATAGGAAAATTTCATGACTTCATCTCTCCTGATAGTTGCTGGTGTATATGTACCACAGTTACTTTAGTTATTCATCTGTTGAAGGGCATCTTGGTTGCTTCCAGAGTCTGGCTATTGTAAATAGTGCTGCGATGAATATTGGTGTGAGGAAGGGATTTTTGTGTTACATTTTTGTGTTCCGAGGACATATCCATAGGAGTGGTATAGATGAATCATATGGGAGCTGAATTTCCAGTTTTTTTGAGGAATCTCCATATTGTTTTCCATAAGGGATGGACTAGATGGCATTCCCACCAGCAGTAAATGAGAGCTCCTTTCTCCCCACATCTCTGTCAGCACTGATTGTTCTTGTTCTTTGTTATGTGTGCCAGTCTCTGTGGCATGAAATGGTACATCATCTCCATAACAATCATTTTAAGACAATACCAATTTTATCCTCATTTTACTGTGGAGGAGTCACAAACAAGGGAAGTTAAGTAATTTATTCTTGACTGCTAAGTGGAGAAAATCTAAGAGCCACTTTTATTAATTAATTATTTTATTTATTTATTTACTTTTTTCTTTTCTTTTTTTATTTAAACAACTTGACTAAACAACTTGATTTAAATTCATGATTATGTTTGGGTTTCAGCCATGTAAAGAACACCACCCATCACCAGTGCAACATTCCCATCACCAATGTCCCAAATCTCCTTCCTTCCCACCCACCCCCGCCTGTAATTAATTTTAATTTTTTAAAAATAAGTTTTGTTGTGATCAAAAGTGAATAACAAATCTTTCAAAGTAATATTTAAGGTACATAGTGACAGTGAATCAGGGCCATTCCCATCACCAAAGCTGTCCTCCCTCCACCCCCTTTCCCTGCATGTGCCCCATATCTCCCTCCTTTGCCCCCTGGAGTGCTGGTGTAACTGTTCCCCTCTGTGTGTAGTTTGTTGTATGCATAGCTTGTAGATAGGGTATTGATTCTGTTGTTGTTGAGTTTGGGTTTGGTGTTTAAATATGATCAATTTTTATTTCCACTAATGTTCATACTGCTGTTTGGTCCTGGTACCATTCATTTTATTTTTCCCCTCAATTCATGAGGCAAAACAAGATGATTCAAGTTGTGTGGTTCTGCTGGGAGAAGACAAAGCCACTTTTAATCACCATGCCGTAGGCTACTTTATCTTCATCTGCTCATCTCTCCTCCCATTCCTCATATCTTCTCCATGCCTCCTTCTTCTCAATACATTTCCCTCTTGCACAGCATTCTGGGCATGGTTCTAGCTGGCAGCGAGGTCCACTATATGTGACTGGTACAGAGACCATGGTCAGCCCTGTCTCTGGCCAGTGCCCTCCCTCAGAGCCTGACTATGCTTCCTGAGATTCCAGGAGTGGGTGCTTTCTGAAGCAGGGCATTTCCTTTTGTTTTGGTGAAAGGAAGCAAATGCTGTGACGGGATATCCTCCACTGTGTTTTCATGCTATCTGAGGGAGAGAAAAAATAAAACTCGGCCTGCACATGAAAAATGGAGCAAGACCTTTCCCTGCTGTTTTCCTAAGTTGGAGGGAACCTGGGAACATTTTGCTGAGGGTCATTCCCAGGCGTGCTTTCCAAATATCATAATGCCAAGATGGCAAGAGGAGGAGAGAGCTTTGTGACTTAAGGTAACCTTCCTGCCCCATGTAGGTTCCTGTCTCCTCTATTCTCAGCCTTCTCTCTACAGGGCCATGTACAGTCCAGCTGCAGAGTCCAGGACTGCACATTGGCCTTTGATTAGTAACCTTGTTTCTGCTGTTGTGCTAGAATGAGCTGTGTTACAGGCCAGATAAGAGAAGGGGAAATCCTTTCCAGAAAAACTGTTGATTCAGAGAGGGAAGCAAGACAGCCACCAAAGGGATGTTTTGCTCATTTTTTTCTGGTCTCTGGGAATTTTTGTTTGCATCATTTCTGCCTCCCAGAATCTTACAGGATTTGTTCCTGAGACTCAATGGGATGTTTTCCAGCCCAGACCTCTTCTCAGAACTTAACTTCTTTTCTTTACTTCCCACCTTCTTGTCTAAAGCATGTAGTGGTCAAAAAGGGCTTTGACTCACTCCTGATCACAGTGGAAGATCAAAGAAGTGTGGAAGGAGCCATTTGAAAAACCATAAGTCCCTTTCATTTTAGGAAGTGAGTTTGGAACTCTTTGGGGGGGTAGGAATAGACCCAAAAAGAATGGGGACATGGGGAGGTGGACTTTTTTTTTCTTACTATGTGGGCTTTGTGGGGAAGTAAGTAGTGAAGTTGAAAGAACTACCCAGTGTGGGTGGGTATATCCATGGAGAGAGCATAAGGTATATGTTCTGGAGGTATTTATTACTCTATTTCTTTGGCTGGTTATTATGAGCTTGAGAAACTATGACTAAAGGATGTCACCATGGCCATGGTGGGTTTGGGGCAGGAGTGTGTTCTGGTCTGGCAAGGAAGGCAAAAATTTTATCTGCTGAGGCCCCTGGCCATCGCCCCACTCTAGCCTCTCCTCCCACCTGGTTCTGTGGTAACTTGCTGGAGTGTATTGGACAGTCTTTCCTTATTCCTCTCTTCCAGGCCTTCCAGGTTGTTCCTGGTCCCCACAAGAGACTTGAAGTGCTAACATGGATATTGTCAGCAAAGCAGTAGGGTTGACTAGTTGTGTTCCTCTTGGGTGTGTAGCTGAGGCTGGTCAGGAGCATGGGGTTATGGAGTTCATTTAGGGGTTTGGAATACAGCCTTTTATTCCTGGTATATTTTCAGCAGAATGGTTAATGGTTCTCCAGTTAACTAGCAGGCAGAGACTAATCTGATCCTGGCATCTGTTTGGCTAGTCTGAGCAAGCTCACAGGATAATTGAGTTTCGCTCTTTATGGCCACTTCATTGGGGACAGAGGCTGCTGCTGGTGGGGCTGGAACTCAGGTTCAAATTGGAGTCTGGCTGGGTTTGCTTACAGTCTGAAACCTTCAGAAGCCAGTGATTTTTATTGTTTTTCCTTCCCTGGAATGATTCCAAAGGACACCAAGGTTATGGTGCTAACTTACTGCCGTCCTGTTGAGGATATAAGGACACTAGAAGAGAGATTGTGGAGGAAGGGAAGAGAAATGTTTTCTATTGGGGGAGGTCACACCTGGACTTACTCAGGGGTTACTCTGGGCCTTGCGTTCAGAAATCTCTCCTGGTAGACTCTGGGGACCATATAGGATGCCGGTATATGAACCACTATCCATCCTGGGTTGGCTGTGTGCAAGGCAAATGCCCTATTGCTGTGCTATAGCTCTGGCCCTGAGAAATATTTTCTAGGACTGAGTCACAGTGAGGGAAAGGGTATATTTGCATTAAGGGAGAACATTCCTTGTTGAGAACAGATATCCAGCTCCAGAGCCTGACTGCTGAGAATGTGGGCTCGGTGGGCACGCAGCTCAGTATGGGACTGTGCCAGGAGGGTTATCGAACTGCCATCACATTTTTATGTTCTGGGGAAGCTCTCCTGGGCTGACAGGGACAGCTGCTTCCCCAAGTGGAAGAGCGGGCCTGAGAATGGTCTGTGGGAAGAATGTGGGGCCTGAACACATGGAAGTGATGGCAACTAAGGTTGAGGGCTCAGCACTGTTTCAGGAGCTCAGTGTTCAGAATTTAAATTACTAAAAAAAAAATGTTTTTTTTAAATAATTCCCCAAATTAAGAAAGCCAGTGCATATTTAGCCCATGTCTTCCTGGAAAAGCTGTGTGGAAGGGAACAATTGGATCCCAGCTGCCTATATACAGGTAGAGCAGTGCTTTTCAAATAGTGGGGCACGCCCCCTCCGGGGGGGGGGGCATGAGGCTCCGTAAAAGAGATCATGTTTCACCTTGGCAAACACTGTCATAACAAGCTAAGCCCTGTGTTTATGTCTCTGTATGTCTCTGGAGCTGAGAGTTGCTGTGTCCTGCTTCCAACCCCGCTTCGAAAAGCTATGCATTGCAAAACGTGCTCATTGTAGCCATTAATCCAGACATCACCTCTGATTAAAAAATCAGATCAAATTATTTAATAATTTTTGTTTTGCAGGTTAAATTTTTTTTTAAATAAAGATACTATTTACAGTCGCACATGGGGGGCACAAAAATGATTTCTTCTTCCTAGGGGAGCATGACAGAAAATAATTGAGAAGCACTGAGTTAGAGCCAGGGAGGTATTCAGGAGAATAGAGGTCCCAGACATTGAGGGCTGAAATAGATGCTGGGGGATAAACCATTTTGAAGTGTTCTGCTCTGGTTTTCAGTCCCCTACATTTCTTTATGGAAATTGTCCCTGAGATTAGCTTCCCTTTGGCAGGAGGAGGAGGTGGTGGTGGTGGGGAAGAGCAGGGCCCTGACCTCTGGCAGGTTAACAGCTTGGGGAAAATTCCTGGACCTTCCACTGGGGTGCCAGTTTTCTCTGGTTTTTTGGAAAAACTACTTGTACCTAGTTCTGCCTTCAAAAACACATTGTAAATACTATGTGTCCTGTGACCTTTTAAAAGGAATCCCAGCTCTTCTCTCTCTCTCTCTCTCTTTTCTTTTTCTCTTTCTCACTCTCTTTTTTCTTTCTCTCTCTATTTCACCCCTCCCCCATCCAAAGGTGTTCTTTTCTCTCTACCTTCATTGCCAAGTAGGGTGGCCAGAGTCCCACAAGACTGGCAGGGGATGTTCAGTGGATTCTGAACTCTGTAATCAGCTTGTGGGCCAGCCTATCTGGGTCCTGGAGCCTTTGGTACAGTAGCCCAGTGCAGGAGCCAGTGGGTGGGAAGTGAGCGATGGGCCCGAGTAAGGACAACAGCCATAACCTCGACTTCCCTGCTTGTCTGTACATTGGAACCACTTCAGACTACTCCTGTTCAGGACTCACTTCATTACATGGAGTGTGAACCTTTGGAGATGAGTCTGGAGGCCACGGCAGGGAACTAGTATCTTTGTTGGTTTGGGCAACCACCACAAAGCACTGCAGCTTGGGATTGGGGAGATGGTCAAAGGACAGGAACCTGTGCATTCTGGGAAGGATCCATGGGTTCAATCCCTGGTGATTCCCAGGCATTGCTGAGGCTGACCCCCTAGCCCAATTCAGGAGGCTGATCCCTCATCCAGACCCTCAGCACTTCTGGGTATGAACCCAAACCTGAAACCAACCTATCACCCTAACAACCACACACTTGTTGCTTCTCTGCCAGGCAGGTTTTTACCCCAAATTTGTAGACAGTTAAAATAGGTACACAGCTCAAACTTCTACAGATAATAAATCATGATAATTTTTAACACAATTTTAAAAATCATGTCCCTCACCCCTAGTTTGGAGTTGTTACAGCCCAGAAATGGATATTCTTATCATATGAGAGTTTAGAGGCCAAGAACCATACTGCAGCTGGCTTAGTCAGTATCTGGCAAGAGCTCTCCCTCACCCTTCGAGTCACTTTCTCCCTGAGTTCTCTTCTGGTAGAAAGCACTGGTATCTTCCCTTCCTGGTAAGGGTGCTAGCTTTTAGGTTCAACAGCCACTTTCTGACTTCGTGTGACCTTCAGTAACTCCTCATGCAGACAATCTCAAATATACTCATGCTAGGGGTTTGGGCTTCAACATATAATTTGGTGAGGAAAAGGGTGCATTCTTGACAGGCCTTGTTTCTGAAAGTCAGATTCATGGACTGATTGTGATAATGACCAATCTGCTCCCTAGGACAGAAGGGTCAGAGACCAAAATGCTTACCTTTCATGTGGACAAACTCTATGTCACATGTGGTCCATAAGAACTTTTCTGTGGTCTCTTGGCATCTAGAAGACCAGCTGGTGTGGGGCAGTGTTGGGGTTACAGAGTGGAGAGGAGTGGAATGTGAGGCTGGAACCTCCCCACTAGTTTAGCCAGGGACTGCTTACAGGCACTGGGGAGCACAGCAGAGACCCTACATGGGACAGATTAGAAGGGCACTGTGGGGAGGCGAGATGCTGTTTTAGATACCATGTTTTTACCTTCTCCTCCAGGTACTGCTTCCTGCTGCCAGTTTGCTCCAGCTCATGGATGTTCGGCAAAACTGCTGTGACTTCCTGCAGTCCCAGTTGCATCCTACCAACTGCCTGGGCATCCGTGCCTTTGCTGACTTACACACGTGCACTGACCTCCTGCAGCAGGCCAATGCTTATGCAGGTAAGGGCATGCAGCACTGGGGCGCCTCCTTCTTGCCAGTGGGGTTAATAACCGGGTCCACATGGATTTCTCCAAGATGATGGGGATGGCTCTGTGCTGTGCAGTAGTTATAATTTAGGCAGGGAGACAGACACAGGTGGAAAGATAATTAACAAGAAACACGTTCAGCTCGTTGCCAAATGGAAGGTGATTAATTGCCAGATGGGTCGTCCAGACAGTAATTTTCACTAGACAAGATCTGAGATGACTTTGTGGTGAAGAGTAAATTGAGCTGCATCTTGAAATAAATCTTTCCTGTTGTCTAAGAATTGCTGTTTTGATCAAAGTGTTCTGTGAACATGATTTATTTATTTCATTTTTTATGGTGGTGACTGATGACAAATGATTATATAACTTTTAAGTGTACAGTAATATCATGCCAGGCTTACCACCAAAGTGCTCATATTCCTCCTTTTCTGTTCTTAGGACCCTCCCCTCTTGGTACCCTCAATTCTATTATCAGAGTCTAAGGGTTTGTTTTATTCATTGAACATTGTTCGCTTGCTTGTCTTCTTACATATGAGTGGCATCTATGATTCTATTATTTGTCTTTCTCTCTCTCTCTGACTTATTTCATTTAATGTGACACCCTCCAATTCTATATTACAGAGGTGCAATGTTGCATCTTTTTTTTCTCTTTTTTGATTTCGAGCCATACCTGACAGTGCTTCAGGAAAATGCCCAAGTCTTCTGAACCATCTCTCTAGCTCAAAACATTGTCTTCTTTCATTTCATTGTGTTCTTAAAGTACTCTTTCATGAACATGATTTCCAAGGTCAGAGTCTATTACTTGGCTTATAATAAGCAAGAGTTCTCCACTCTGGCTTTTTATACCAAGTCTTGCTCTTTAGTGCAATTCTCTTTAAATTTTACTGCAAGTTCTGATTCAGGTAAAAGCTGCTGGAGGTAAGTTTTCTTCCAATTTTCTCAATAATATATGATTCCATTATTTAGGGTTTCTTACCTTTAAGCATACTTTGTTGACATCTCACAGAAGAATTGAGCTCTCATAAACTCATATATCTACATATATACTATATATACGTACACTCATATAGATATACTTTCTCTTTTTTGTTTTGTTTTTGGCCCATTCCTGGCAGTGCTTTATGCTCTATGCTGAGGGTTCACTCCTTGTTTTTCTCAGGGGAACATATGGGGTATGTATGGGGTGCTGGGAATTAAATCTGGGTTGACTGTATTCAAAACAAACTACCTGCTGTACAATCACTCTAGTCCCTGTTTTCCCTCTTTATAGTCTCTTCACATAAGTCCTCTAATGTAATTTCTACAACTAAGTTCTTTACAGATTTGTTTTTTCTTTCCACATTTAAGCACTTTTTCCTTTTGCATTGTGAGTGTTACTACTCTGTTTTTTGGTGACCAGTGGTGCAGAGGGATTACTCCTGGTTCTGGGCTCAGGGATCACTCCTGGCAGTACTTTGGCAAACTATACAGTGTTAGGGATGGAACCAGAGGGTGGATCATGTGTGGAAAGTATCTTTTCTTTACTTCTATCAGTTCTTTCAAGAGAAATAAAGCTGAACACTTAAGGGCATTATAATGTCTGTTGATTTTACTTTCTTTTCTTTTCTTTTTTGGAGATGTTCTTCCTACTAGAGCATGCCATTTTGTTAGTTAATGAGGTTTGGAGGGGCATATAGGGAAAGTGAATGTGTAGTTCTAGTATGCAGCTGGGAAGAAATCTTCATTGCTGTTTATTTTGACCTGACGAAAATCTAGAAAATCCAGTGACCTAGGAAACTGATCATTGGCAGATTCAGTCACAGCTGCCCCCTCCGCTTTCAGTATTATTCCTCCATTCTTTTTTGCCATTGTTCAAATGATCATATTAGCACAGCTTGACTGTTCTGTGTCTCCTGCAATCCAGTGACTGCAGATTACCTGAGAGCCTGCTGGCTGCCTACCTGGCTATTCCCTGTGCTAGATGTACCCAGTCTATTTATTGTCATCCTTTTGTCCTTGGGTCAAGGCCCATGCCCCAGGAGCCTGCAAAATCTCTCCCTATACCTTCTGTTTCTGAGGACACAACTGGGAACAGTAGTTGACATGGCATTGACCATGAGGTGTTCATGAAGAATGTTAGATGCAGCCTGACTGAATTCTGCTAACTTCCTTGACTTTCCTACTTTTCTGCTGCTCTCCTGGGTCCCTCTCACATACATACTTCTCCCATCCTCTCAATTCTTTCTCAGGGGTTTCTTTCTGTATGAAAGGTGCTCCCCATTCTGTGGGGCCCAGGTTTCAGTCGAGCTTGGATTACTCTCAGGTTAAGGACATCCACATGTACTGGTGAAACCCAATTTCCAGTTTTTTGATGGGTATTAGATGAATAGTTTCTCCAATTCTGTGGGTAGCCCAGTCTTAAACTTCTAAATGTCCCAGTGTATGCTTGGGTCAGCATTCATTCAGCATGCATCTTATTTTCTGTAGTTAGTTGATACAGTAGTCTGAGGTTTGGTGCATCTCCTGAGCCTTATCTTTAGTAAAGGCTCCCTGTTCTTTTGGTTGGCTTTCCTCAGTCTTCATAGTCTGAGTTTTCTCCTTTTTCCCCTGTACTTTGAGCCACTGTAGTAAGAGGCACTGGGAAGTAAGCTGTCACCTTTGTGTTCCCTGGTCTGATGTGGTCTTGGTGGCCAAATTCTGTCAACATAGATGGTGTGCATATATGTGTATATGCACAGGTCACACCCAGCTAGCTTTTACTGAGCTTGCCTGTGCTAATAACATTTTCTGTGTATCATCTCTATCACTATGCCCAGCAGCTGAGGAAACAAAGGAACTCAGCAGTGAAGCAGCTCACAGGCAAATACTCAGAGCCAGGCAGTGGACTCCATGCTGGGTTTATGACTGTTACTTCTAGGCCTCCTTGCACACAGGTATCCCTGTGAGACAGCAGCAGAGCATGTTGTCCTTGTCCATGGGAGGTATGTGTCTGAGAGACTATATCATCTAGTTAGTGGATCGCAGCATGTAGAGAGCATGGCCAGATGGCCACCTGTCAGCTGGAGCAGGGACTGAGGCTGGGTGGAAAGTGGATGTGGAGACCCTCTCCCAGCTGCACAGAGGCTGCCTTTCAGGAGCGAGCAGTCTGCATCCATGAGCTGCCTCTTTCTCTGGCTCATTGCTCTGGCTTCAGACTGGGCACTGCTTATTGTGTGGGGGCCTTCTGCTAACCTATGACCAGTTCCTAGTTAGCTCTCTTTGCCTCCTCTGCTGTATACAGCAGGGAAGGTGTGTTTTTAAGACATGGTGTGGTGAAACCGTGGACCAATAATGCAGAGGTAGACAGACCATGTTAAAAGACAGTAGAGGGGGGCCCGGGAGATAGCATGGAGGTAAGGCGTTTGCCTTTCCTGCAAAAGGTCATCGGTTCGAATCCCGGTGCCCCATATGGTCCCCCGTGCCTGCCAGGAGCAATTTCTGAGCATGGAACCAGGAGTAACCCCTGAGCAATGCCGGGTGTGACCCAAAAACCAAAAAAAAAAAAAAAAAGACAGTAGAGGAAGTGTGTGAAGGTAAGACTGTGATGCTTAGAGAACAAAGTCAAAGCTGAGGATCTGGGCTCCTTTCCACCTGCTCACGTGCACCTGATTTGCTTTCTTAGCCTCCTAACTACTGATGATAGATGAATCCTGACACTGTTCTCTTGCTGTTTGAGACAAAACCTTGTTCCACTATTAGTGGAAGATGTGGGTACCCATGTAGGTGTCTCCCTGAGATCACAGCTTCCTTGGATCCAAGCTTTGCATTAGGAGATATTTTTTTTGGGTTTTGGGCCACATGCAATGGTACTCAGAGGTTAATCCTGGCTCTATACTGGTTGCATGCAAGGCAAATGCCCTACCCACTGTAATGTCACACTGGTCCCACATTAGGAGATGTTTTAAGGCAACAAGTGACACAGAGGCTTCCACATCAGAGCTAAGGTTTAGAACAGTCAATATTTGGGAGCTGAGAAACCCTTTGTCTGTTCTTTCTCTGGTTTGGATACATCTTGTCTTCTTTCTTGGATGACATGGGGATGGGGTGGATCGAAGTCTAGGGAGCATTTTGTGGACGAAGCAAGGCTGTGCTCTGGGGTCTGTCTTCCTCAGTATACACTGGGGCCTGATAGAGGGATAGGTTTTCTTGGCTATCTCTGCTATTGCCACCACACCACTCATGAACTTTGGGAGCAGTGAGTCCGTTTCAGAGCTTTTGGTTTAGTTTATCTAGAAAGGCAGGCAGGCCTATCCACCCTATGCTTTCAAACCCCCACTACCCACATCCTGATTAACTATTCTTGCCTTTACTTTTCCATGGCCCATAAATTTGCTATGCCTATGAATTCTGTTGTTGGTCTAAACCCAACACAAATTTTATTTTTCTGTCATTATTTTGGTTGTTGCTGCTATTATAGCAGCAATATAATAGGACTATTGTAGTCCTAATAAGGAATTATCTGATTATTATAGAAAAGGCAGGAGAAATACTGCAGTTCTGCTCAGATAGCCCTGTCTTGCACCCCCAACTGTGAGAACTGTTTTGTGAAATTGTTGCCTCAAATTTGGCACCAAAAATGCTGCTGGTGATGATGCTGTCGTGGCAGTAGATCCATTTCTCAGTGAGACCCAGGTGCTGGCACATGCCAGGTCTGTACATTTCATTGGCTATTTCATCTCATTTAGGCTATTTTACTATAAAGTATTGCTATTTCTTTTTAGAATTTATAGATGTATAAAGTTTAATTCAAGATTTTCTGATCATTTTTTTATCACAAATGTATGCTTTCCAGCTCACAAAAATTTTGCTGTATATTCATAGCATTTTGCTATGTTAGCAGATACATTTCTCTACCATGATTTAAGAACCACAGAGAACATATTGAATAAAAGCAACATATGCCTGTGATTTAAAAACCCACACAGGACACAGAAATAGAAAATGCAAAGTCAGACATCTTTCAGGTCCTCTCTTTAAAGGGCACAGGTAGACTATCTTAGAAATCCTATAATGTATACATACACACATAATAATGTCTTGTTCTTTCATACTCTGTAGGTACATAATATATTGGTTTTGATTTTTGGGCATGCCTGGTGGTGCTCTGGGACTTCTCCTGTTTCTGTGTTCAGGGATCACTCCTGGGAGGTCAGGGAACCATTTGGAGGGTTGGAAATTGAACCTTTACTAGTTGTATGTAAAAGAAGTGCCTTACCTATTGTACTATCTCTGTGATCCCATAGTTTGGTTTTTTTATTTGTGGTCCTCACTGTGGTACCAAGGTACTACTCAGGAATTTTGCTTGGGGTTGCTCTGGTCATGCTTGTGGCATTGCCAGGGATGGAACCCAACTATCCTGCATGCAAAACATCATACTAGCCATTGGAGCTATCTTCCTGGACCTATGTAATGCTTTTATAAACTTATCCAAATAGAAGCATTCATTTTCCTTTATTTTTAAAATTTAAGCACAGTGTTGGAGTTTTTTTTCCAGACCATTGTTTGAAGTAAAAATAGTCATTTTACACTTTGATAAAAAAGAAATACAAATGGCCAAAAGGCACATGAAAAAATGCTCCTCGTCACTAATCATCAGAGAGATGCAAATCAAAACAACGATGAGATACCACCTCACACCACAGAGATTGGCCCACATCACAAAGAATGAGAATAATCAGTGCTGGCGGGGATGTGGAGAGAAAGGAACTCTTATCCACTGCTGG
>PVKC010018429.1:0-19677 GCA_004027635.1 Crocidura indochinensis
GCATTTAATGGTAATAACCAGGGTAACTAGCATTTTTGTCAGCACAGCACATAACAATCTCTCCCTATTTACCTATAATGTATTTGGCCAAATTTAAAACAAAATTGATAGGCCCCAGCAGTTCCCTCTTCTGCTCGCGGTCTCCAGGGTTGCCAGCCCAGGTGGCCAGAAAAGGTGGGTGTCAGGTGGTCCCTCCTGGAGGGGTCCCAAGCTTTCCCTGCTTTTCCCGCAGCACTAGGGTGGGAAGGGCAAAGGGTGGAGGGTGGGCAGATCCTGGCTTCTGGTTCTATACTGAATCCTTTCTTGATCTGGAGGCTAGCTCTAGCCAGCATGGGATTTGGGAAGACCCCATGGTGAAGGCCTTCTCCCTAACTTGCGTGTGCTGGGAGCCTTGATAGGCCCCAGCGAACCCCTCTTCTGCCCCCAGCCCCAGGCCTTCCCTGGGTGCCAGCCAGGTGGCCAGAAATGGTGGGTCCTTACTGGGGTGTGCTGAGATTTACTTGGTTACACTAAGTTAGTCACTGGCAATTTCTTACCAGTGTACGTGTTCAAAACCACGTGGGGGTTAGCGCCCCCGCTCACACAGTACATATTCACAGTATTCCCTATTCTTTTTTTTTTCTTCAGCAAATACTTTATTAAAGCATTTCTTGAACTTCTTAACTCGGTATTCCCTATTCTTTTTTTTTTTTTTTTTTTTTTTTGGTTTTTGGGTCACACCCGGCAGTGCTCAGAAGTTACTTCTGGCTCCATGCTCAGAAATTGCTCCTGGCAGGCACAAGGGACCATATGGGGCACCAGGATTCGAACCGATGACCTTTTGCATAAAAGGCAAACGCCTTACCTCCATGCTATCGCCAGGGCCTCAGTATTCTCTATTCTTAAGTTATGTTTTGTGTATGCAGAATGTCCAGTTTGTATTCTGCCCTTTCACACACCCCTACAAAGCTCATTTTTACTCCTTAACTCTCCCACCCCCAACCATCAACTTCAGTACTGCAGTCCTAATCACAGATCAAAGTAGTGCATTGGATTTAAAAAACCTCAACTATTTCAAGACATAAAATGGACACATATGTCTTTTGAATATTTTGTATGTATTTTCTTTGACATCTATACATAATTCTTACTAAATATTTTCTTATACAGTGACGATTCTACCCACTTTTTGTCTTTTCTTCTCTTTGTGAGCTCTTCAATAACAAATTTTGGTGAAAGAATCCCTCAGTTTAATGCTTATGATTGAACCACATCCTGGGGATTGTTGAAATTGTTCTTATGGCCCCCATAAGCACTGATAATGCTGCATTGCATTATTCCTTGTTTTCATAGGTACATTAAAATGGGAAAATACTATACATACAAATAAGTTCTTATCTAATAGAGATTGGAACACACAAATCTTGTAGTGCAATGGGACCTTACACCCTGAACATTGATATAATTACCTGGCATGAATGGGCACCTCCATTCACCCCTCAACCAGGGAAGCTATCTACAAAACATCCAAGGTTTTTTTTTTATAACAACACCTGGAAGCAAACCTCTACCAGTGAAGACCCTACCACTGCTCTGACATCGACCTGCTCAAAAGAGACTTCTCTTAACATTAAGAAGACTTGACAACAACAATGACCTGCTAACAGGACAGGGCTCTCTGCATTGCCCTTTAATTGTGAGATGAAACTAGAGGACACTCTGCACCATCCTTACTGCAATTCAGAATATGCAGATCCCAGGATCTTTAATACAGAAACATGATACCAAGAATAGAGACTGAGTGAAAAATAAAAATGTATTGGAACTACAGACAATGACTTGGCTTGGACAAACTAGTTAGTCTGGAGCCTAGAGTTGGTCTTATGCCAGGAAACGTCAGAGGTAGGGTCTCCTTGTATTTAGGCCAAGGCTTTTCTTTTCCATGCCCCTCATATTTTGGTGGGCCTATGCAAACAATAATTGCCACTCTATCACCATTTTTACTGTGCTCCTTTGACTCTAATCCTTTAGACAAACCCACTTAAACTTTGAGGTTAACTTAAACTAATATGCATGTGCATGGAAATGTAAAAAGTACTATGCCTTCAATGTTTAAGGAGTTACATAAGTTTTGTGGCTTTAGATTGCTTTGTGTGCTGCTAAAAATAATATGTATTACAATCTGGGCACTTGAGGGACAAAGTAATTATACATGGGTTCTGTTTTATTTTTCTTAATGTTCTTTGGCTGTAAGTTTAAAGTTAAGATATCAGCAAGGGGGTTGGGGCCGGGCGGTGGCGCTGGAGGTAAGGTGCCTGCCTTGCCTGCGCTAACCTAGGACGGACCGTGGTTCGATCCCCCGGTTCCCCATATGGTCCCCTGTGCCTGCCAGGAGCGACTTCTGAGTGAATAGCTAGGAGTAACCCCTGAGCGTCACTGGGTGTGGCCCAAAAACCACACACACAAAAAAAGATATCAGCAAAGGAACTTCTGAGAATTCTGTTTATGGGTGATTATCCTTCTAATGTAACTTTATTTATCATCTTTCTTTGCATCTTTGTTCTCATAATTAAAAATAAAAAATTAAAAAATAACTTAAACGGTATGCTATGGGCAAAATCTAATATTATGGTTTTAAGCAACATGTATTAAATTCCTAGCTATCTATTCTAAATAAAATGAGTTGCCTCTTTAAACAAAATGGGTTGAACTATTGGCATCAGAAGGTTAAATTGTGATGTACTAAATTAAAATAGGACATTACTGGGGCTAGAGAGAAAGCACAGTATTAGGGTGTTTGCCTTGCACAACTTGACTAACTCAGACCCAAGTTTGATTCCTGACATCCCATATGGTCCCAAAGCCTGCTACGGGAGATGTTTGAGACAGAGTCAGGAGTAAACATGAGTACTGCTGGTTGTGTCCCCCCCAAAAATAAAGGCCATAATGGTTAAATTGTTTTTATCCACTGTTTATTAAGATATTTAAGTTGAATTTTTCATTGCTTTTCCATAGATTCCAGTCCTACTGGAATTATTTCCTGAGTAGCTAGCTGTGAAGCTACGAACTCTAATCCTATTGACACCACTACCTCTTAACTAATATTGATATTTATGATTAAGAAATCCAAATATTTTATCATTTGATTTTGATTCTGTTAGATATGCCTTCATTCTTTTTTCATATTTTTATAAACAGGGTTTTTTCCTTTTCTATATTAATATATTTATTTAAACGCCTTGATTACAAATATGATTGTAGTTGGCTTTCAGTCATGTAAAGAACATCACACTTCACCATTGCAACATTCTCACCACCAATGTCTCAAATCTCCCACCTCTCCACCCCACCCCCACATGTACTCTAGACAGGCTTTCCACTTTCCTCATTTATTCATATTATTATGATAGTTATTAGTGTGATTATTTCTATAACTGCACTAACCAATCGTTGTGGTGAGCTTCATGTTGTGAGCTTGACCTTCCAGCACTCCTCTCTTTGTCTCTGAGGATTATTGCAAAATAATCCTATTTAAATCCTATTAAAATATATTCTATGTCTATCTCTCTCCCTCTGATTTATTTCACTCAGCACAAGAGATTTCATGTACATCCATGGATAGGAAAATTTCATGACTTCATCTCTCCTGACGGCTGTATAATATTCCATTGTATATATGTACCACAGTTTCTTTAGCCATTCATCTGTTGAAGGGCATCTTAGTTGTTTCCAGAGTCTGGCTATTGTAAATAGCACAGCAATAAATACAGGTGTGAAGAAGGGATTTTTATTTTGTATTTTTGTGTTCCTAGGGTATATCCCTAGGAGTGGTATAGCTGGATCATATGGAAGCTCAATTCCCAGTTTTTGGAGGAGTCTCCATATCACTTTCTTTAAAGGTTTGACTAGACAGCATTTCCACCAGCAGTGAATAAGAGTTCCTTTCTCTACACATCCACACCAGCATGACTTGTTCTCATTCTTTGTGATGTGTGCCAATTTCTGTGGAGTGAGAAGGTTACTCATAGCTGTTTTGATTTGATTCTTCCTGATGATTAGTGATGTGGAGCATTTTATTCATGTGCCTTTTGGCCATTTGTATTTCTTCTTTATTAAAGTGTCTGTTCATTCCTTCTCCCCATTTTATGATGGGATTAGATGTTTTTTTTCTTGTAAACTTCTGTCAGTGCCTTGTATATTTGGAATATTAGCCCCTTATCTGATGGGTATTGGGTGAATAGTTTCTCCCACTCAGTGGGTGACTATTGTACCCTGGGCACTATTTCCTTTCAGGTGCAAAAGTTTTTCAGCTTAATATATTCTCATCTATTTATATCTGCCTCCACTTGTTTGGAGAATGCTATTTCCTCCTTAAAGATAACTTTAGTCTCAATGTCATGAAGTGTTTTATTTATGTGTTGTTCAATATACCTTATGATTTCAATTCTAATATCAAGGTCTTTAATCCAATTTGAATTTACCTTTGTACACGGTGTTAGCTGGGGGTCTGAGTTCACTTTTTTGCAAGTGACTAACCAGTTGTGCCAACACCACTTGTTAAAGAGGCTTTCCTTGCCCCATTTAGGATTTCTTGCTCCCTTATCAAAAAATTAGGTGATCGTATGTCTGGGGAACATTCTCTGAGTACCCAAGTTTATTCCATTGATCTGAGGGTCTCTCTTTATTTCAATACCATGTTGGTTTGATAACTATTGCTTTGTAATACAGTTTAAAGTTGGGGAAAGTAATGCCTCCAGTATTTCTTTTCCCAAGGAGTGTTTTAGCTATTCGAGGGTGTTTTTTGTTCCAAATGAATTTCAAAAGTGTTTGATCCACTTCTTTGAAGAATATCATGGGTATCTTTGGAGGAATCGCATTAAACCTTTTAAATGCTTTGAGGAGTATTGCCATTTTAATGATGTTAATTCTGTGAATCCATGAGCAGGTGATGTGTTTCCATTTTCTTTTATCTTCTCTTATTTCTTGAAGCAGGGTTTTGTACATTTATTTGTATAGGTCCTTCACCTCTCTAGTTAAACTTATCCCCCTATATTAGAGTTTGTGGGGCACTAATGTGAATGGGATTGTTTTCTTAATGTCCATTTTTTCTATCATCATTAGTGTATAAGAAGACCATTGATTTCTGTGTGTTAATTTTGTAGCTCGCCACTTTGCTATATGAATCTATGGTTTCTGGAAACTTTTTGACAGATTCTTTTGGACTTTCTAAATATACTATCATGTCATTTGCAAACATTGAGAGAGAGAGCTTGACTTCTTCCTTACCTATCTGGATGCCTTTGATATCTTTTTCTTGCCTAATCGCTATGGCAAGTATTTTCAATACTATGTAGTATAGCAGGGTGAGAGAGGACAACCCTGTTTTGTACCAGAATTTAGAGGAAAGGTTTTTAGTTTTTCTACATTGAAGATAATATTTGCCATTGGCTTCTGGTAGATTGTCTTAACTATATTGAGAAAGATTTCTTTTATTCCCATCTTGTTGAGAGTTTTTATCAAGAATGGGTGTTGGACCTTTTCAATGATTTCTCTGCATCTATTGATTTTATCACATGATTATTATTTTTCTTGTTGTTTATGTAGTGTGTTATGTTGATAGATTTATGGATGTTAAACCATCTTTCCATTACTACGATAAAACCTGCTTGATCATAGTGAATGATCTTCTTTATGAGGCAACATTAGATCCTATTTGCCAGAATCTTTGCATCTGTGTTCCTCAGCGATATTGATTTGTAATTTTCTTTTTTTGCAGCATCTTTATCTGGTTTAGGTATAAAGGTGATGTTGGCTTCATAAAAGCTATTTGGACGTGTACTCATTTTTTCAGTTTCATGATAGAGCCTGGCCAGGATTGGTAGTAGTTTCACTTTAAAGAATTAAAAGAATTTAGTAGTGAATCCAGCTTGGCCTGGACTTTTTTGGAGAAGATATATAATTAGAATTTTAATTTCCTCAATGGTGATGGGGGTGTATAGATATGCTGCATCTTGCTTATTCAACTGTGAAGGTTATAGAAGTCCGAGGATTTATCCATTTCTTCCAGACTCTCATATTTGGTGGCATAGTGTTTTTCAAAGTAGTCTCTAATTACTCCTTGAATCTCTGCAATATGTGTAGTTACTTCCCCCTTTTCATTTCTAATACAGTTTATCAAGTTTCTTTCATTGTAAGTTTTGCCAATCGTTTATTTTTTTTCAAAAAAAACAACTTCAAAAAAATCCTTTTTTTGATCATTTTCTAATTTTATAAGCTGCGTCATTAAGCTGTTCAGATATGCCCCTTCTTCCTTCTTGGTGTGTGCTTGCAAAACTATCAATTTTCTTCTGAATACCAGTTTTGCTACGTCCCATATATTCTGATAGTTTGTGTCTTCATTGTAATTTGTTTCCAAAAAAGGTTTGATTTCCTCTTTTATTTAATCTCAGACCAACTGGTTGTTCAGTAGCAGGTTGTTTAATTTCCAGTTGTTAACGTTCTTCTTCTGTGTCCCTTTGTAGTACACATCTAATTTCAGAGCCTTGTTGTCAGCGAAAGTAGCCTGCAAAATTTCTACCCTCTTGATTTTATGGAGTTATGTTTTATGTGCCAGTATGTGGTCTATCCTGGAGAATGACCCATGTACATTGGAGAAGAATGTGTATCCAGGTTTTTTTGGGTGGAGTGTCATATATATATATATATATATATATATATATATATATATATATATATATATATATATATGTGTGTATATATATATACACATATGAGGCCTCTTTTTTCCAATTTTTTTTCAGGGCTAGTATATTTTTTGTTGGGTTTCATTCTCATTGACTTATCAAGTGTTGAGAGGATCGTGTTGAGGTCTCCCATAATTATTGTGTTATAATTGATGTCCTCTTTCAAATCTGTCAATAATTGTATTAGATAATTTGCTAGTCTGTCATTGGGTTCATATATGTTTAGTAGTGTGATTTCTTTCTGTTGCACATATCACTTGATTTGTACGAAGTGTCCATATTTGTCCATTACAACTTTTCTAAGTATAAGGTTTGTGTCATCTAATATTAATATAGCCATCCCAGTTTTTCTAAGGGTATTTTTGGGGATGATTTTCCTCCATACTTTGAGTTTGAGTCTATGTTTGTTCAGGTGTGTTTCTTGTAGGCAGAAGAAGGTTGGATTCATCTTTTTGATCCATTTAGCCACTTTGTATCTCTTAACTGGTGCAATTAGTTCATTGACATTGAGGGAGATGATTGGCATGGGATTTAATGTCATCTTTGTGTAAGAGTTTGGCTTTGTCTTGTCTTAAAGTAGACCTTTCAGTTTTTCCTTTAAGGCTGCTTTGCATATGTAAAGTTTCTAAGCTGTTAATTATCTGTGAAGCTATCTTTCCTTCCTTCAAACCTGAATGTGAGTCGGGCTGGGTGCAGTATTCTAGGAGAAGTCTCCATTTCATTCAGAGTCTTGTCACAATATCCCGCCATTGTCTTTTGGGCTTGAGAGTTTCTTGTGACATGTCTGTTGTAAATCTTATGCATGTTCCTTTAATTTTTCTTTTTGATCTTGTTGCTTTCAGCAATCTATCTCCATTTGTAGGATTCATCATTGTGACTAGGATGTGTCTTGGGGTGTTTTTCTTCGGATCTCTTTTAGCTGGTATGCAGAATTTGATTTCATGCAGTCTTTAGCTCTGGGACTTTCTCTGTGATGATGTGTTTGACAGTTGGTTCTTCCTGTGGATCCCTTCCTGGACCTTCTGGGCTCCAATATTTCTTATGTTGTTTCTGTTAGTTTATCAAAGACTGTTCACATTCTTTGAGCACTTTTTCCATTGTATGATCGTTTGCTTTAAGGTTCTTTTCCAATCTCTTGTGCTGTATGAAGTTGTTCATTACCCTGCTGGAGAAGCTTTCGACTGAATTTTTTCAGTTAAGCTACAGTGTTTTTCAGATCTGTTATTTCAGTTTTGAGTTTTCTGATTTTTTGTCTTTGTGTTTGGTTCAGCTAGAGCTATATTTTCTTTGATTTCCATGAGGTTCCTACATATTTCTAGTCTAAACTCCTTATCTGAGAGGTTAATCAGATGGTTGGTATTTTTTTGAGTTCAGAGCTATCATCTTTATTCTCTGTGCATGGTGCTTGCTGCTAGGTTTTCCCATTGTCATGCTTGTGTGAATTTTTTCCTGCGTGTTATGGTGGAGTTCATTTCTTAGAAAGAGCACACAGCCATGAAGTGAAGCAGTGTGGCCATGCTCTTCTGGATACTCTAGGAAAGCAATTTTGCTGGGCCCTTATCGGTCCACTCAGGAGAGGTTGAAGACACAGAACAGTAGAGAAACATGCACAGGTGACACACACAATCTCTCCCAATTGGTAATCACACTGTAGTGGCAGATTCCTATGGCCTGGCTTCACAGACAGAAGATCTGCCTTTCTCTATATACACATTTTGTAAAACAAAACAACAAAACAAAACAAAAACAAAAAAAACATGCATAACAAACCAGGATAACCAAAAACAATTTTCCGACTATCACAAATATCAGGATATAAAATCAATGGTTTAATTAGAAAATGGTTGTGTTTTATTTTCTGTTTTTTTGCTGGACTATGTGTGACAGACTTCAGATTCTGCCTTCTGACAGAAATGGTATTGCCATATCATCTTTCTCCTTCCTCTGCAGAGTAATGGCATGCCTTTCTTTTTAGAACTTTTGTGTTCCTAGGCCCATATTCAGCTTCTCTGTTACTGACATGCCCTAAATCATTGTGAAGATTCTGGCTGACCAGGAAGGTATAGTACAGCTCTATAATAAGAACATGAGTTCAGGAACCTACCATGCTCATTCAACAAACTCATTCAATATACTCTGATCTCCAAGATGGAACTTCAGTAATTTCTGGTAGTTCTGACAGTAAAATATTTTTACATTTTCTACTCCATGGCTAAGTGTCATCTATCACTTCAGGTGACTAGTGATTTCAAGAGCTGAGAAGAAGGAACTAAAGTGCCCTGTCTCTGGAACACATATCAGGTGAGAAAATACCAGCACAGGTAGGTTTCAGTTGGGGAAGTTTGAGGGAATCATGGCAACATGCTAAAAGGAATCTACAAGGTTGAACATAGTAGAAATAAAATTGCAATTAAAATTTTATTTTGTAGTTTAGGTAAAATGGGTCCAATAGTATTTAATTTTCTGGTATTGCTATATAAAGTTACTGATCTCATTATCATCCTCCTCCACTGTCTTCTGTCACTTCTGCTCCAATTTTTTTCTATTCCCCCATGTTTATTACTAAGTTTTCTAATTAAAGGCTAAGAATTTTTCTTGTTTAATACTGTCTTTTTCATAGTTTTTATTTTTTTTTTCCTTTTCTGTATGCCGCAGATGGGTGAAATCGATTAGTATTTGCCCTTTCTCCCTCTGGCTCACTTCACTTGTACTTTGCAACTGAAAATCTAGAAAAAAGTGTGCAAGGTATTCTAGCTGTTAATAAGAATTGTAAAAGACTATCTTTGATTGGATGATTTATTTAGATAATTTTAGTTCAATTTTGAGATGGAAATTTTAATTCTAGAGAGCAGAATTTCAAGTCCATTTTTTCAAAGTGCCTCTAACACAGATTGGTTGTGTTAAAATGCACAAAATCATTTAAACACTTTGGCTCCCAATTTTCACATCTATAGACTTGAAGTATTTATGACACTGAAAAAAGGAAGTCAACAACTAGTTACACCAGCCCTCACTTATACCTGCCTTTTTGTATTTGACCCTTTTTGTCCTAAAGAGGAACTCATATTACCTTATAAAGAAGTCATCCCTACCCCCACATCCACCCTCCCCTTCTTATGGTATATAAGGTTGAACAAAGAAAGCCACGTGGTCCTTTGCCTCTGTTTGGTTCTGAACGAGCATTGGACCCTGAGCGGCCAGAATAAATAACCCACTTGAGCTTTTGCCTGAGTGACTGTCTCTTCATTTCTCCACGTCAGAGCAGCATCTGGACTACCGAGCCTTACAACACTTATTTCAGAATAAATGCAATTATGTGGAGGGCTTGGAAAGTGTCCTAAACAGACTACTTAACAGCTCAATGATAAAACAAAGCATGATATATATTGTTTAATTAATTTGTAAACCTAACACATATGAAAATCAGTGTTTGACAGAAATACCTGATGTGTTATTGAATTAATTTTGAGTATTATTATCTAAAATTTTCAGACAAACTTTTTTAATCACATAGGTGTTAGCAACCCAAAATGTATAAAGAAAAAAACATGGGATGTGGCCCAACAATGCCTATTAGTCATTTGAGTTATCTTATTTTATTTTCTACTTTAGTTTCCAGCACATAATAAATTTTCAGAAATTCAATAGTGATGAAAAGGACAGAATGTGGGGCCCGGGAGATAGCATGGAGGTAAGGCGTTTGCCTTTCATGCAAAAGGTCATCGGTTCGAATCCCGGTGCCCCATATGGTCCCCCGTGACTGCCAGGAGCAATTTCTGAGCATGGAGTCAGGAGTAACCCCTGAGCACTGCCGGGTGTGACCCCCCCCCAAAAAAAAGGACAGAATGCATGTTAGCCTCAATGAACTCATTTTCCCCTTGATTTCAAGGGGAAGAAATTCAAGAGAAGGATGATAATCACAACTAGTTCTTCATCATGAATGACATCATTTCAAAAAGAACATGGAAAAAATATTCATTCAAATATAAATGCCTGGAGGAATTGCTTCTTAGCTAACAGAATGCAGCTTTCTTAAGCTTGATGAACAGAAATCTGTTAAGTCTATAAGAAAGGCCATGATCTTTTACTGTCCTGTGGACTGATGTGCTCAAATTCTATAAGGAAAAGAGCTTTGGTTTCCATTTGTGGAAATCATGCTCAAATAAAGAATTCCCTTAACATGCAGGAAACAGTTGAAGAGCTAGAAGAACCTTGAGGTGCCACTCAAGAAAACAGCTCAGCTATAATCTATTTCTTTCTGAAGTTTGCTTGCAGGCAAGCACCAGATGGGTTGCACATTAGATAAAATTTTATCTGGAATTTTTCCTGATGTCATTGTTTAGAGATTTGCCTATGAGATTTTGCTACAGCAATTTAGAGCTAAAATTCCTGCTAGGAATAGAGGATTATTATAATTTTTTGTAGAATGCTGGTGGTACTGCCTTAAAAAATTAGTTCTTTAGGTCAGTTTGAAAATACAAAAGTTTTAATAGGCTGATATTGTGTTTAGATTTTTTTAATGTAAAGACACTAAAACAATAATAGCAGTTATGAATGAGATATTTACTGCAGGATAGTAATGGAATCAAATTGAATTGATATTTTTGACTAATATACTGTGACCCCATCCATCTTTTTGTAGACTGATGCAGAAATCAATATAATCTTTTCTTGGGGGAACCCAAGCCAGTCCCTGCGTTTAGATTTAGGGCTTTCAGGTTGCTGTGACTAAAAAACTACCAAGCCCTTCCTTTGAGATGCATCATTTTTCAACTTCTTCAAAAATTTTCCTTTAGAAAACATTTTCTGATTTTAAAATTGATGATTTCATCTATTTAAACATTTTTGTTTGTATTTACAATTCTCTTATGTTACATAACTATTGATCCCATCCCATGAGATTCCCAGCTGAGTAAAAGCATTCTCTCAGCCTGGCTTAAAACTTACCGGTAGTGCATTATGAGAATCCTTCAAGTGTCAATAAATATTTATGGTAAAATATTTCAAGGTTGTAGGAATGTGGAGCTTCCCTGAGCTTTAAGAAGCAGTTGTGCCTGCCAGGAGCGACTTCTGAGCGAATAGCCAGGAGTAACCCCTGAGCGTCACTGGGTGTGGCCCAAAAACCAAAAAAAAAAAAAAAAAAAAAAGAAGCAGGGAGATCTCTGTATTGCTTTAAGAAGTAGTATCAATACCTCAATAATTTGATATTTTCAATGTATCTAGTATTACTAAATTAGAGAGCAAAGGTTGTTTATTTAATGAGCATACAAAATCAGTTTCCAAGTTGTATTGTTTTAAAACATTTACATGCTGATTAATGCAAAAGTTCAGATAATTATGAACTCTAACTTGTGCTTCTGAAGATAACAATTTTTTCTGTAACTTAGAAAGGACTCTGATGACTTTCCTCAAAGAAAAATGCTAGTTTCATTAAATGTTTCCAGCATGCAGCATTTATTCCATCAGATTGTGAGGTCATAGAAGCCATTTTTTTTCTCTGACTGAAGTGATCATTAGGGCCATGACTTTTTTAAATGCTCTAGTCTAGATGATAATTCCTTTGGCACTTTTCCTATTTATCTGTGTTCCAATACATATTCTGTGCTGTGTAGTTTTCAGTGTTTAGAGCAATGTTTCTAGAAAAAGCATTATGCAGAAATATATCAATGAAGGAATAATTTAATAGAAAGCCTTTTTATCAAGGAGAGTAATAGACTTTGTAAAAGAAAAAGTAAAGTGATCCAGTCATTTATGTAACTAGTCAAGTGGTTGATAATTCAATAAAAAAAAAACAGATTTGTCCAGGACTTAGACAACTAAGTAATGAATTAGCATTTATTCTACATTATCCATTTATTCCCCTAATGTCACTGTGAATATCATTTAAAAACAATTTATTTGTATAATCACCATGGTTACAAAAATGTTAGTAGTTGGGTTTCAGATATAGAATGTAAACCACCCTTCACTAGTGTAACTTTCCTGTCACCAATGTTTCTCATTTTCTTCCTCCCCCACCCCTTGCCTAATTTGGGATAGGCATTCTATATCTCTCACTATCATTGTCCTGATAAATTTATTGCAGTTATTACTCTAACTGCACTTACCAATCTTTGTGGTAAACTTCATATCATGGATGGGTCCTTTTGGCCCTTATTTCTATTATTTCTGGGTATTATTACCATACTGTCTTTTATTTTTCTTAAATACCACAGATGAGTAAGACAATTCTGTGTCTATATCTCTCCTTTTGATTCATTCAACTCAGCATAATAGGCTCCATGACTATCCATGTACGGGTAAAATTTATGATTTAATTTTTCCTAACTACTACTAGTAATAGTATAGTAGTACCACTATTCGTTTAATCACTCATCTGCTGTCAGGATCCTGGGTTGTTTCAGATTCTGACTATTGTAAATAGTGATGCAATGAACATAGGAGTGCAGAGGATAATTTTGTATTGTGTTTTTGTTCTCCTAGGGTATATTTCTAGGAGTGGTATTGCTGGATCATATGGGATCTCAATTTCTAATTTTTTGAAGAATATTCAAATTGTTTTCCAGAATGGCTGGACGAGGCAGCATTCTCACCATAGTGAATGAAAGTTCCTTTCTCCCTGTATCCACACCAGTACTGATTGTTCATGTTCTTTGTTATATTTGTCAGTCTCTGTAGTGTGATATGATACCTCATTGTTTTGATTTGCATCTCCCTGATCATTGTGATGTGGGACATTTTTATTGTGGTTTGGTTTTGGGGTCACACTCAGTGACTCAGGGGTTACTCCTAGCTATGCGCTCAGAAATCGCTCCTGGCTTGGGGGACCATATGGGATGCTGAGGATCTAACCGAAGTCCATCCTGGGTCAGCTGCCTGCAAGGCAAGCACCCTATCCCTGCGCTACTGCTCCAGCCCCAGTGTGGGGCATTTTTGCATGTGTCTTTTGACTATCAGTATTTCTTCTTTGAGAAAATGACTCTTCTCCCCCACCCTTTTTTTGTTTGTTTTTTGGGCCATACCCGGGGGCTCTGTGTTCAGAAATGACTTCTGGCAGGCAAGGGGGACTATATGGATGCCTGAATTTGAACCACCATTCTTTCTGGATCCGTTGCATGCCCTACCGCTGTGCTACCTCTCCGATCTCTACTTTCCATTTTTTGATGGGATTAGATATTTTTTGTTAAGTTCTGTCAGTACCTTATATTTCTGAGATATTAGCTCCTTATCTGATGGATAGTGTGTGAATAGTTTATTCCATTCTGTAGGTGACCTTTGTATTCTAGTCACTATTTCCTTTGACATACAGAAGCTTCTCAGTTTAAGGTAATTCCATTTCTTTGTTTCTGCTTCCACTTGTTTAGACAGTGGTGTTTCAACCTTGAAGTTATCGTTAGTCTCCATGTCATGAAGTGTTATATATTATATATATATTTTTTCTTATATATACCTTATAGTTTCATGTCTGATATAAAGGTCTTTAAGATAACTGAGCGATAAGAAGACCCCTAAATTTCCTATTAAAATATAGGGTTTGAGCTATATTCGCCATATAAGACTACCTTTCTTTTAATGCACACCAAATGGAAATTAAAAAACATAAGAGAAACAGAATAGAATCCTCAAAGGTTAACAGTTGTATGTTTATTAAAACTAGACTTTGGAGTGTCGCCAGTAATTTTACATTTGTCATTTGTAGTGAATGACTATGATTTTTTAAATTGTGCTCTACATTGAGAGCAGGTAGAGGTCGCTCCTCCAAGAGCAACTGACTGGGGTGCAGTGATTAATAGGACAGCTATAGGGAGACAGAGCATCTCCTCTGTGTCCCATAACAGTTGAACAGAGCACTGAGCACCAGAAAGCTGCATACCTGCTAAAGAATGTAGACATTTAGGGGACCAGAGAGATAGTAGAATGAGTAGACACTTGTCTTGCAGGTTCAGTCCTTGGCACCCCACCTGGTCCTCTGAGCCCACCATAAGGGCAGAATAAGTAGTGAGATCTTAGTTCATAGCTAAAGGAAAGCCCTGAATACTGTTGGGAGTGGACCTAAAAAATAAAAAACAAAGTGGTAGATTTATATATAGAGGGATGCTAATTTTTTTCTGCAAATGAGGTCACAATTTGACAAATAACTTTTGAAACTTCTCTTTCTAGGCAAATTGCCTAATACATTAACAAAAAGGCTGTCTTGCAAATAAAATTTTAATCCAATTATATTTTAGATGACTGCTCATATATATATATTTTATATATAATATATATTTTATTACCCATATATAATATATATTATCCATTAATTTATATATATATATATATATATATATATATACACTTTGGCTGAATATACATTTGGATGAGTAAAAAATTCAATATAATATTTGATGCTTTTTAAAACAACTCAAAATTACCAGAATCATATCTATTTAATTTAGAAAATGTAGAAATTTATACTCACAAAGAAAAGAGAAAATAAGAGATTTTTTTGTAGTTAAGGTTCGACTCCACATCTGAATAAATTATTAAAAAATAAAAATTGTTCTGATGTCTAAAATTCAATGAATGATTTCTTAATAACATAAATTTACATGTTACTGGACATGCGTAGAAAGATAAAATATTTTTAAAAGTCTTAACTGATGCCACTTACCAACTTTAAACATACCAAGAGTTAGAACATAACTGAGTTCATGGTTTTTTCTTTTTTGAGCAACGTTAACACATACTGGTGAGTTTGATCTGAAAATTTTCCAACCACCTAATAAATTTTAAAATAATTGTTGTGCTAGTAATTATTTATTAGATTTAAACTTTGCAAATGATTTAAGACCTGGAAGATTTGTTTTTTAATTAAAAGACTGGTTGCTGTAGTCATTGCTTGTCATTAATAAGCCTATAATTTTTATTGGCAATTCTCTATTTTGTGATCTAGCATAGTAGACACTGTTTCTACCTAAACATAAAAACTAGATAGGTTTATTTTTCATGATATTAATTGATGATTTTTTCAAGAGACCACTTTCCAAACCTTCTCTTCATTCTTTGAACACATTGAATATTTAAAAAAAGATTAAAAGAATTGAAGACAGGGACCAGAAATATCAGAGTGTGGGATCTGCTTCTGTGAGGACTAATGATCTACTATAAACATGCACACACAGGAGTATGCACATATACACAAATGAGCATATACATACGCACATATTGAACACAGACATTGGAGCTAAAACAAAAATTAAGACTGAGATATCAAGTTTCATCTCCAACATAAAAGATTTTAAAAATTGCTCTCATTTTTTACTATGAGGAAATTATTTTTATTAAAGGAAAAAAGGGCAAATTAAAAATTAAGAACTTTTCCTGAATTCTTCCAACAAACTTATATTTAGATATATACCCCCCCAAATTCTGCACAGATAGGTAGTTAAGATACTGCATCTGAGGTTAGTTTACTTGGAGTAGAGCCTCTTGAATGAGAAAAATGTTAGCAATGTGAAAAGTTGTATTGTGAAACTCTGGAGGTTTAGTACAAGTTAGACAGTCCTGGAGGGCTGGAGAGATAGCACCGAAGTAGGGCGTTTACCTTGCACGCAGCTGATTCAAGACAGGTGGTGTTGGTGGTTGGTGGTTCAAATCCCGGCTTCCCATATGATCCCCTGACCCTGCAAGGGGTGATCTCTGACCAGAGAGCCAGGATGTGACACAAAAACAAACAAAAAACAAACAAAAAAAGACACTCTTGGAGCTCACAGGTTCATCTCCACAAGTTTTCAGGACCTCATCAGTTTATCCTAGTGAGGAACTGAGGAAAATCTCTCATCCTTTGTAGAAGGAGAATACAGCCATTTATAATCTGCTTTAAACTTTGTTTTCCAATAAAACTTAGAGACTGGGGATTCTTTTTCCCAGTGTATAATTCTCAAATCCCATTATCATATCAGAAAAAAAGTGATCACCTTTCTTGTCTTTCCCAAGGATAAAACAAACAAGCTGCCTTCTGTGATACACCATCATGAAATTTAGCAATAGAAAGGGATTAAAATGTGCTGTAATCAAATATCACTCATCAATACAAATTATCTCTAATTTATTTACTTAGAAACCAAACATCCCATTGTTAACAATGTATAACCTTATCTTAACTTTCAAGATGAGGATATCATAAATCATATCCTGGAACGCATTCCCCATATACCATCTGCCATCTGTTCTCCTTCCATTATCTCCCAAATGGGATTATTTCCATCAGAATTTGAAGAGAATATTAAGAAACTCATTGCTTGCTTTGTGGGTCACTCTCCTTTTTGACAATATTTCAGTCAGAGAACTTTCATCAGGCACCTCTGTCTTTCATATCTATATGAAATGTCATATTGTCTGCCGTATTTTTCACATTGTCATAATTGTCATGTAGCCCAACAGTCTCATGAACAAGGGTTTCTAATTCATATTGATTATAGAATAAATTCTTAAAAAAAGAATTCTGAATATATGGAATATCCTTTTCTTAAATTTGCAGGGAATTGAGAATATTTATATTACTGTGTAATTATAGTGGAATATTTCCCAACTAATTGAAATGCCCTAAAACTATTTAATTAGTAATATAATTTAAGTTATTCAAATAATATAAAGAAAACTCCATCACATTGAAAAGTGGTTTTAAAAATATTTTTTCAGGGACTGGAACAATAGCACAGTGGTAGGGTATATGCCTCACATAGGTCAAGTCTGGATGAACACCAGTTCGATTCCTGGCATCCCTTAGGGTCCCTTGGGGCTGTCAGGGTGACTTCTGAGGAAAGAGCCAGGAGTAACCCCTGAGTGCTGCAGCCGTGTATGACCCAAAACCATATATATATATATATATATATATATATATATATATATATTTTTTTTTTTTTCAGACTAGAAATGCTGTATAATTAGTAAGGCACTTGCCTTGCATGGTGCTTATCTTGGTTTGTTCCCAGGAACTACATATGGCCCTGAAAGTACTCCAGACATGATACTTGAGCACTGGGCCAGAAACATGCTCTAAAACCATGAGCACAAGTGTAGCCCAAAATTTTCAAAAAGGAGGCAGATGTGAACAAAAATATTCTTAAAGATTACCAAAAAGCATATGAAAAATATCTATGTAACATTTATCATCAAGATAAATCAATTCAAATAAAGAAAATCAGTGCGATATCACACCAGTGAGCCTGGAAAATAGCACAAAATGTTGGCAAATAGCACAATCAATGTTGGCATGGATGCTGGGAAGAAGGACCCACTTTTACTACTAGATTGTCGTTTGGTCTAGAATTTTTGGAAAACAATATGGACACTTCTTAAAATAAAACTCCAACACTTACATATTGAACTTCAATATGACCCAGAAATATTATTTTGGTATCTTCCCCAAAACTTCTCAGGAAAGACATTTTGCATCCTTATGTTCATTACAGCACTTTTGAAATTTGGCAAAATATGGAAATAATCCAAATGTCCAAAAATTATTACTGAAGAATGAATGGATCTAGAAAGCATCATGCTAAGTGAAGTAAGTAATAAGAAGAGAGAGATAGACACTTCCTAAGATGTCAGATATAAAGAAACAAAGGGGAATAAGGCACAAAGGAGAACTGATCTTGAAGAGGAAGTTTACCTTAGAGTAGCATGATGGAGTGGACAATGCTGGGACAATAATGGAGGCTGTAGTGATGAAATAATTTAGGCATAAACTATATCATAAAAATGAGTGCCGGGGCCTGGGATATAGCATGGAGGTACGGCATTTGCCTTTCATGCAAAAGGTCATCGATTTGAATCTTGGTGCCCCATATGGTCCCCCGTGCCTGCCAGGAGCAATTTCTGAGCATGGAGCCAGGAGTAACCCCTGAGCACTGCCGGGTGTGACCCAAAAACCAAAAAAAAAAAAAAAAAAAAAAAAAAAAAAAAAAAAAAAAAAAAAAAAAAAAAAAAAAAAAAAAAAAAAAAAAAAAGAGTGCCTAAATTGTTAAAAAAAAAAAAAAAGAAATGTAGTAATTACTACATTACTACATCTGGAAGAATGAGAAAAACCACTGACATGAACATAACAAATTGGTTGTTTTGTGTTGATCAACCATTTTGGATGCATTTGTCTCTCAATAGCAACATGCTGTACATAAACTGGCTTAAATAAACAATAAGTAAATATCAGATTAGAAGTGGTATGTGCGGACGTCAGGCTGGGAATTTCTCCGCATCCACGCCTGCCCAGTAGGGCCAACTCCTAAGAACTGTGTCTTGTCTTTTCTTTGTGTTTCTTTGTCCATTGCTGTTCTGGATTTCATGGGAGTGGACCAAACTGGTCCCCAAAAAAGACTCTCCCAGAAGTCCATCCTAGGGCTGAAACACCCAGGAAATTTCCATTAGACTGAAAACCGGCTAGAGCAAGTACTCTGCAAAGCAAAGCAAGGTCCCCTGATTGTGACGTCAGGCTGGGAATTTCTCTGCATCCACACCTGCCCAGTAGGGCCAACTCCTAAGAACTGTGAGTCTTGTCTTTTCTTTGTGTTTCTTTGTCCTTTGCTGTTCTGGATTTCGTGGGAGTGGACCAAACTGGTCCCCAAAAAAGACTCGCTCTCCCAGAAGTCCATCCTAGGGCTGAAACACCCAGGAACATTCCATTAGACTGAAAACTGGATATAGCGCTGATTTCTGGGCGCCCCAGAAGAGCGCGGCCGCTCCGCTTCGATTCGCGGTCGCGCACTCTTTCTAACCAATAAACCCCATCACAACACGCAGGAAAAACCACACTACTAGAGCAACAATGCGGAAAGCTCATAGGCAAACACTAGGCACTGAGAATGAAGATGATGGCTTGGACGACCCTAAAAATCACAATCATCCGCTTAACCTCTCGGATAAGGAATTTAAAATAGAAATATGGAATATGTTAGTAAAACTCCAAGAAAGCATA
>PVKC010018430.1:0-19664 GCA_004027635.1 Crocidura indochinensis
TAATCCTGTGTAATGAACTTCATAATAAAAATTTAAAAAAAAGAAATATAAAAAAGAATATTGTTTGTTTTTGTTTTGGGGTCACACCATATGGAGCTCAGGGTTACTCCTGGCTCTGAGCTCAGAAATTGCTCCTGGTAGCACAGGGATCCATATGGGATGCTGGGATCTGAACCACTGCTTGTCTAGGATTGGCTATCAGCAAGTCAAATGCCCTACTGCTGTACTATATCTCCAGCCCAAGAACATAAACATCTGAAGACTTCACTGATGCACTAGAGATTTTTGTAATGTCTTGGTCATCAGATTTAAACCAACATCTTGACGTATTTTGACAATAGGCTGTTAGTGTCCTCCATCCATTTCATCATAATGGTTTGAAACTGATGATAATTGTACTTCTCAGACATGTTTTTCAAAATAGTGGTGAACTGTCACATATTGAAGTCTTCTAGAGGAAAGTTTACATAGATCTGTAGTTTTCACATCCATTTGTGATCATAGGAAAAGCATTTCAAATGTATTAAAAACAGGTGGTGATTTCCAAATTTCTCTTTTTTTCAAACACTCCTCTGTATTGCAGTGATTCTTCTTTGAAAAATTAAGGCTATCTTATTATTAGTCCCTATTAGTCCATAGATGTCACAGGTAAAGATAAATGTATGAATGTATAAAATACCCAACATTCTTGGTGGCAGTTGAAGCATTGAAGTATGGATGTGAATTGGTCTTGAAAAAGTGCAAAAATAATGAACACATCAGACTGCTTGTGCTTCTGCCAGGTTTGTTTTCAATATTTTACTGTTCATAGGTGATCAGCCCTCAAGAGCTTTGTTCAAATACTGATAGAGTCCATCTCTGAGAAATACTACCAATTGTGTCCAGGAAATTGGTCAGTTAGCTTAACAATAGTTATAATTTTTTCTTTGTTTTTAGGTGACACACTTTGGTGTTCCATGGTTACTCCTATATCTGCACTCAGAAATTGCTTCTGGTAGTATCAGGGTCTATATTGGATGATGTAATCCATCTTGATTTGGCTGCATACAAGGCAAATGCCCTACCATTGTGCTATCACTCTGGTCCACCAATAGTCACCTTAAAGTCTTTAGAATTGTTATACCTATTATTATGTCCCACAAACTTTTGATAATTTTTCGAACTTCTTAACAATTTGCCTTTATCTCCCAAATGATTTAACCTGTTAATTTCCTTCTTATAATAAGTATGATGAACTATTCAAGCTATGTGAAACTTGGAATATTATATAGTTATTATAGTATTAAGTTCATGTAGCAAGAGTTTCCTAAGGTTTGAAGTCCAGTAAGAGCACGACTCACTCACTCATGTTCTGCACTGAGGTTTGGGGACTGGCCATTCCCAAACCTAACAGTATTGGGCTCAATGGAAGGTGTGAGTTCATTGTCTTTGTTACCTGTGAGAAGGTTTTCACAAATTTTCTTTGTTCTTATCCTCGCAAGTGATCTGTGTTAGAGCTGAGGAAGGGTTTGCGATCTTACCATTCACAGGTGTTTGGGTTATTTCATCTTTGAAAATCCTATTTCTAACAAGGCATAGTGGAACCAGAATTTCTCAGCAGGGTTATTGTCTGTGGAAATATAGCATATCCTCTTCGTTTAATGAGGACATTATCAGAAATCCATTTGTTAATCATTTTTACCCAGGTCAGTGAATAAATTGTGTTTTGGACCTGAGCGTCCTTTTTCAAGTGGCTCTTGGCAGCTGCAAAGGACTCTCCTTGGGGTAGATTTAAGCAGTATAGTGTAGAGTTAAGGATAAAAGTTCTGGGGCCAGAGCAGTGGCACAAGTGGTAAGGAGTAGGCCTTGCCCATGCTAGCCTAGGACAAACCACTGTTCAATCCCCCATTATCCCATATAATTACCCAATCTAGGCGCAATTTCTGAATGCAGAGCCAGGAGTAACCCCTGAGCATCACCTGGTGTGGCCCCAAAACCAAAAAAGTATAAAAGTGGTGTTGGAGGCAACCCTCTTTTTCTGTATTTTAATAATTTAGTTTTTAGAGTTCTGTATGGATTTTCAAACTATGCCTGGTCTTCGAAAATTATAGGGAATGTCAGTAATTTGTTTGATTTGCCACTTTCTGAAAAAGAATTGAAAAGTTTTACTGGTGTAGGCGGGACTATTACTTGTCTTAATGCAATATGGAATTCCCATCACAGAAAAAAGATTGCAGTAAAAATGTGAGACTGGGGCCGGAGAGATAGCATGGAGGTAAGGCTTTCTGCCTTTCATGCAGAAGGTCTGTGGTTCAAATCCCAGAGTCCCACATGGTCCCCCGAGCCTGCCAGGAGCGATTTCTGAGCCTGGAACCAGGAGTAACCTCTGAGGGCTGCCGGGTATGATCCAAAAACAAAACAAAACAAAGAGTGCAGCCTGTTTTAACTATCTCTGTAGTTATATGTATGGCTTATATAAAGCTAGAATAAGTATCCACAACCATATGGCGATAGGGTTTCTTTGGATGAAAGTCTATATGAGTAATATCCACTTGCCAAAGTTCATTTGTTTGTCATCACTGAGGGTTCTCTCCTGCAATATGGGTTTTCTTCTTTACTTTTCTTTCCTTTTTTGGTTTTTGGGCCACACCCAGCTGTGCTCAGGGGTTATTCCTGGCAATCTGCTCAGAACTAGCTCCTGACAGGGGACCATATGGGACGTCAGGATTCGAACCAACCACCTTAGGTCCTGGATCAGCTGTTTTCAAGGCAAACACCGCTGTGCTATCTCTCTGACCCTGTTTTTTTTTCTTTTTTTAAAGGTACGCAAATGATAAAAATCCTCTATAATTTGTCTGGCTTGCCTCCGTGGAATATGATAGTTCACACGTAGATGGCAGGCACTTATATGTTCTTCAGAAGGTGTCTGAAATATAGTTATGGCTAACTGATCTGCAATTTTATTCCCTTGAGCCACAGTCCTGGAAGATCTGCATGATCTCTTATATGAGTGATGAAGATAATTTCTTAACGTTTCTGGAGAATAATCTGATATTTTTGAGTAAATACTATATTATCTGGTTATTAGCATTGAGGGAAGCTGTAAGCACAACAGGGAATAATCTGACTACTTAAACTGAGTCACTTACAATGTTACATGATCCTGGTATGCACATGGGAGAGCAAATAAATCAGGGTGGCAAGTTCAACCTGTTGAAAATATTTGTAACTTGTAAACACTGTTACATTAAGTGAAGAACAAGGGATACCGTCCCTTCCTGTTGATGAGCTTCCAATCTAAAACACCAGGTGAGGACTGAATAATTGAAGAAATTACAAAATGAGTCCTAAAAAAGTCGCATGCCTTTCCAGAAGGGTAATAGGAAAATTTTCTTTTCTTCTTTTCTTTTCTTTCCTTTCCTTTCCTTTTCTTATTTTTTCTGTTTTGTTTTTGGAGCATACAGTGATGCTCAGGATTACTCTTAGCTTTGCGCTCAGAAATTGCTCCTGCTTGGAAGACCATACGGGACACGGGGGCAAGGAGTAGAACTGTGGTCCATCCTAGGTTAGCAGGTGTAAAGCAAACATCCTACTGCTAGCACCACCGCTCTGGCACAAAAAGAAATTTCTGTGAAAAATCTGAAAAAGGGGACTGAAGAGATAGCATAGAGGTAAGGCATTTGCCTTTCATGCAGAAGGTCATCGGTTCAAATCCCGGCACCCATGTGGTCCCCTGAGCCTGCCAGGAGTGATTTCTGAGCATAGAGCCAGGAGTAACCCTGGAGCGCTGCTGGGTGTGACCCCCCCAAAAGAAAATAAAATAAAAGAAAAGAGAAGAAAAATCTGAAAAAGCCCTTTGAAAAGACTCACTGCGGGTAATATGGATTTCATTTTTTTGATAGGAATTGGCAGTACTATTGTGTCAGTATCAAAACCCAATAAAGAAACTGTTCTGGGGCCGGAGAGATGGCACACAGGTAAGGCATTTGCCTTGCATGCAGAAGGATGGTAGTTCAAATCCTGGCATCCTATATGGTCCCTCATGCCTGCAAGGAGTGATTTCTGAGCATAAAGCCAGGAGTAACCCCTGAGCACTGACAGCTGTGACTCAAAAAAAGAAACTGTTCTGAGTATTTCTTTGATGACACAGATCAAAGAAATTTTTTGAGGGCATCGATCTTTTCTAAATAGGACAGAAGTTGCTTGTTATGTAAATAAACCCAGTACAAAGGCCCAGATATCTGGGAGATAGCGCCTGTAGGTGATTTAGGAGTTGAAAATAACAAAAGCCACAACTTCTCTTTAATATAAACCTGGAAAAATAGGAATTTTGGATTCTGTCCAAGAAAAAAATCCAATTCTTTTTGAGCTGATAGAGTTAATTACACTGGACTATTCAAGACAAGGTCTCTCTCCAGGATTTGGAAAAGATTGTACATATCAGAATTTGAGATACCAAGGAATAGGAAGATCCAAATAATGTTCCCCAGGAGCTTTTGAAAGTCATTAAGAGTATTGAGATCAGGGGCACTTCAGTAGGGGCATTTGCCTTGCACACACCCAACTCTGGAAGGATGCAGATTCAATTCCCGGCATCCTGTATCATAAGCTGCCTGCCAGAAGCGAATTCTGAGGGAAGAGCCAGGTGTATCTCCTGAGTGCTGCAGCCATGTGACCCACAAACCAAAAGAAAAAAAAAAGAGTTCTTATGTCTTTCTTCTTAATGGAGATCTTTTGAGGGTAAGACAAAGTTTTATCCTCTTCCAAATTAAATTGTAGTCAGGTGGAGTTCTAAAGAGTTGGTCAGCAGACCAAACCAAATATGTAATGTAAGAATCTATTGATGAACCAGAACAATCCAAAACACTGAGTTTTCCATACAGCTGATTCTGCATGGTTGCATCAGATATTCCCCATACCCCTCTCTCCAAACAGGAATAATTTCTGATAGGAAGGTCAGGTGTAAACACTCATACTGCCAGGACTGATCCAAAAACCATAGAAAATTTGACTGAATGCAAACTGTTCAAAGAGCCACAGTTAGGACAATATTATGGGCTCATTCATCAATGGTTTCAACATACACGTAAAAAAATTATTCCTGAGTGGGCCAGAGAGAAGACACAGCAGGGAAGTTATTTCCTTGAATGTGCCTGACCCAACATCAAATCCTGGCATACTATATGAATTCCATAGCCTGTCAGGAATAATATCTTAGCAAAGATCCATTAGTAATAACTGAGTCTGAAGTTGTGGTAAAAAATCACACATACACACACACACACACACACACACACACAAACGACTTGACTGAAGCCTAGTTGAATAGACAACAAAGTGAATAAATATTGCTTTCAGGTAATAAATCAGCTTCCATAATAGGGAAGTTAGATTAAGAGGATTAAAATGAGAAACTTAAAGATATCCACATTAGAATGGTGCTGGGATCACACTCTGTGGTTTAAACATACAAGTCAAAAATGCATTTCTAGTGGAACAGAGATAGCCTGAGAGAGACTTACCTTGGAATTTTTGAACCAAGTTAAATTTTGGCTACTCATTTGGCTACTCATTTGCCAGGAGTAATATCTGAGAATAGAGATAATAGTAATCCAGAAAGAGATAGCATAATTGTAGGGTGTTTGCCTTACATACTGCTGACCCAATGCAAACCTGGGATTGATTCTCAGCATCCCATATGTTCCTCCAGCCTGCCTGGAGCAATTTCTGAGCACAAAACTAGGAGTAACCCCTTAGTACTACTGGGAATGCTGCATACCAAAAACAGAACCGCCCTCAAAAAAGAGTAATCCAGGAAAATCACTGGGTTGTACCCAAAAGACAAACAAACAAAAATTGCTTAGTATTCCTAAGAACTGGTATTTACTTGGCAGGAGGGGACCCAGGTTTGATCAAGACCATCAAATATGATTCTCTAAGTGAAATTGAATTGTTTGAGAAGCACAGGGACCAATGTGAGCACCAAGAACAACCAGCAAGGTATTCTCAAGAAATGAGAGAATAAAACACTTGGGGAATCACTGAAAATGATCTAATGGCAAAGACAAGTATATGAAAACACAGACCAGAGGGTCGTCAAACTACCCCTGAGCAGTGAATGACAAAAATTTTTTTGTATAGCTACCCTAAGAGCATAGATGGGTGATGAAGGCGCAGAACCACAGGAAAGGTTATAAATACCAACAAGTACCAACAAACAGGTAACCAGAAAGAAGAATGTCAAGAGAGCCTAGCAGCTCTAGACCATTGTGAGCCTAAGCATCAATAACTATGAATGGGAATGGGAGAGGTCCCACACTCCTTATCCAGGAATCAGACACACACTGCTCAGCACCCACATTTCAAATTGCCCAGGACATTTCCACACTCCTCCACAGGGCCTGACTTTGGGGCTCGTTCATACTAACCTCCAAACGCACCTCTGCATTTCCCAAGGACTCCTTCTTCCATTCAGATCAGTGCAGGTTTCACCCTGATTTGTCCTGTTCAGAGAAAAGTTTCATGGTTTAGAGACAGGGAAGAAGACAGCAAATTAACACCCCTTGTGCTTGAGTCTAAATCCCTTAGAAAAGGAGCCTAATCATGGAACACACGAATAAAAGAATCTCTGCTTTCCTTCTGCATGTTGGTTATCACAAAGATGAAACCAGATTCAATGAAAGTATTAAACACAGAGCACTTGACTATACTCACTCCTTCCCATCCCCTGCCTGTATTCAAGACAGGAATTTTAGTACAGTTGCTTTTATTTTTTTAAGTTTTAAAGTGCGGGGGAGCAATAATACAAGTCGGGACTCACAAAAGGCCAAAGTGCATCGATCATTGTGCGTGACTTCTGCAAGCCCCGTTTGGGAGAGAATTCCGGCCAGCAGTTTCTCTCAACCGTGGGGGCGAGCAGGTGGAAACGCACAAATTATTCACGAGTATCACGAATCAACCAGCACCTAAAAGATTGGAATTTAGAGAGGTTAATAATACATGACTCAAGATGACTGATGCCATTCAAGAGTGTTTATTTGGGGGATAGCATGGTCTTTTATTCTCTACAATAGGGAGGAGATATTACAATGAGGCATTCAAGATCTTCCAATAACACATCGCCAAGTACTCCAAAATCATCCAATCAGTATAATCTTGTACAAATATGGTTATACCTAAAAGGTACAGGCTAGAAGGGACAGGTCTTGCATCAGAAAGTCAAGGGGGAGGAGAAGGGTGAAGGAAACTTCCTTATCAATAAGGAGCATCTGCATTCCTATTCAAGCAACACATTCCTTAGGCAAATGTTTTACTTCAGGCTTGACAGAACACTGTAACTTAAAAAAATGTCAAGAATAAAAGGTATGATTTTTATAGAATCAAGGGCAGGCCTAGTTCCCCAAGGCAAACAAAGGGTCGGAACTGGAGCAAGGTCAGTTTCGGTAAGTAATTTTAACTTGCTGAATTTCCTGTTGGCTAAGGGGCAAAAACCGCAGCCGCTATAGGTTAGAGTGAGGCAAGAGCCAAAGAGCAAAAGTGGTGGTGGGCTATGGTCGCCCACAGATCATGACACCCTCTGTAGTTTCCTGAGCTGTTCGATAGGTGAGCACTGAGTTCAGAACCAGAAATGACTGCAAACACTGCTAGGATAACAAGACTGCATAATTACTTGAAATCAAGGGTCTGGATTTTTCCTTCTACTGTGACAGACCAGTGTTACTATCATGGCAATTCTTATGATTCCTGAAGCGCCTCAGGAGTAATTCTTGAGTATCAAACCTGAGTAACCCCTGACCATCATCATTTATGGCCTAAAAACTCAAAATAAAAAAGTGGGGACTTACCAATAGCACAGTGTGACAGTGTTTATCTGAATGCCACAGGCTTACTGTTTTCCACACCTAGTGGCCCTGAAGGTTCCAAGGAATAATTTAGGAATAATTTTTGAGCATAGACCCAAGGGTAATCTTTGAGAGATGCTGAGAGTGTCCCTGCCCCTGCCAAAAAATAGGGGCTATTTTACAACAGCCAGTTTAGAGGAAGCTGAAAACCAGTTTGCCTGCTATTCAATAGTTATGACTTGGCTAAGTGAAACCAGATCTCAAAGACAAATTGCTTCCCTGACAAGTAGCTCCAAATATTTATTTGGCCTAAATATGAATCTCCCTTCTGCTATGCTAAAAGTATATACAATTTTGAGCATTTACCTCGTGATTAAATAATTAATATAGGAAAATGTGGTCTGGATTAAATATCCCTTTACCTGGAAAACTCAACATTAAGAGAAACAAAAAACTTTATATATAAAGTTTTTTTTTTTGTTTTTGGGTCATACCCGGCAGTGCTCAGGGGTTACTCCTGGCTCCATGCTCAGAAATTGCTCCTGGCAGGCACGGGGGACCATATGGGGCACCGGCATTAGAACCAATGACCTTTTGCATGAAAGGCAGACGCCTTACCTCCATGCTATCATATAAAATTTTTTATATATAAACTCTTTATTTAAGCACCATGATTACAACCACCATTATAGTTGTGTTTCAGCCATTAACAGAACCCACCTTCAACAGTGCAACATTCCTACCACCAATGCCCCCCTTTCCCATCCCCTGCCTGTATTCAAGGCTGGCATTGAACTACAGTTACTTTTATTTTTTAAGGTTTAGTAAGCTCTTTTTCTTCTTTGTTTTTAAGGATAAGATTTAAAATATAATGTAATATAATAGTAATATTATATATGATATTATATATAATATAATAGTAATATATATTATATAGTAATATAGCAGTAATGGTGTAAGAGTGGCAATTGTTGTTTGCGAAAATCCAGCAAATACGGAGAGAATAAAAAAAGCCTTGGTTGGGTATGTGTCTTTCACCAGCCTGACCCAGGACGGATCTGGATTTGGTCCCAGGTGTCCCATATGGCCCCCCAAGCCAGGAGCTAATTCTGAGCACAGAGCCAGTAGTAACTCCTGAGCATTGCTGGTGTTACCCCCAAACAAGCAAGCAAACAAACAAATGGAACTTCATCCAGTATTTCTTGATACTATAAATAATTTATAGCTTGGGTTCGTGAACTGCTGGGGACTGGAGCATAAAAAATGTTCAACATCATGAAGCTTGTCTCTCTTCTTTCGGCTACTTTCACTCAACAAGCGGCCTTTCCTGTTCCTGTATTCAGGCCTCACTGCTGGTGGTGTTTAGGGGCTACATGGGGTGTTGGGTATAGAATTCATCTCAGGACCTTACAAAGAAATTGCTCCAGCTGCTGTATTACCTATCTTTCCTACTTTTTCATTTATTTAAATATTTAATTATTCTACAACTAAACTTCTAAGTTTTATCCAGAGTGTTTCAGCACTTTCGTTTCATGATGTTGAACATTTTTTATGCTCCAGTCCCCAGCAGTTCACGAACCCAAGCATTGCAAGAAACAACTGAGCACAGAGAAAAGAAGAGATTTAGATCACTGACACGCTCTAATATCCCTTAGAAGCCCTTCCCCCCCAAATCCCTGACTCCCATTCTGAGCCATATGTCTTATATAGGGGTCTCCAATTCATTCATGTAACTGGGTGAGCCTGAACAGTTGATGCTCCAGCTGCAAATTCAATGTGATGTATATCTTAGGTCAGAAACTTCATCCAGGGGCTGAGGTGAAAGTACAACTGGGAATTTTGCCTTGCATACAGCAGACCTGGATTCGATTCTTAGCATACCATATAATCTCCAAATCATACCAGGAGTAATTCCTGAGTATTTCTGGGTGTGGCAGAAAAACAAATAAAAGCTAAAACAATTCTCTCTTTTGGAAACACACACACACATATATATATGTATATACATATATAAATGTTTTATATGTGTGTGTGTATTTCATAGAAGGTCGGTCATTTGCCTTGCCCAGAGTCAACATGGTTTTGATCCCTGGCATTAATCCTATGGTCTGCAGGAGTAATTTGAGAACACAGAGTCATAAGTAATCATTGAGTCCCAAGTTTTGACCAAACATAGCTAACTAAATAAATTCATAAATTAAAATATCTAAATCTTCACTGCACATGTAACTGATCAGTTCTCATTCTCGAACACAGCATTCTGGATCTCTCTGAAAACCAAAATCAGAACTGGTTTCGGTTCATAAAGGAGATGACTAGATGACTGAGAATAGGAGAAATTTCCCGAACCTAAATGGTTGAATCAGGAATTATAGGTCTCTTAGAAATATAAAACAGAATATTATTTTTGTTTTTGGGTCACACCTGATGACGCTCAGGGTTAATCCTGGCTCTGTGTTCAAAAATTGCTCCTGGAAGGAAAGGGGGACCATATGGGATGCCAGGATTCAAACCACCATCCGTCCCTGATTGACAAGATGTAAGGCAAATGCCTTACTGCTGTGCTATGTCTCCAGCACAAGAATATAAATTGCTTAAGACTTCACTGATGCACTGAAGATTTTTGTAACTTCTTAGTCATCAAATTTAAACCAATGTTATCTTGAGGTATTTTTGGGGGGGTCACACCCAGCAGTACTCAGGGGTTACAACTGGCAACTGGCTCTATGCTCAGAAATAACTCCTGGCAGACTCGGAGGACCATATGGGATGTCAGGATTCGAACCACTGACCTTATGCATGCAAGGCAAATGCTTTACCTCCATGCTATCTCTCTGGCCCATCTTGGGGTATTTTTACAATAGGCTGTGTAGTGTCCTCCATCCATTTCACTATAATAGTTTGAAACTGATGATAATTATATTTCTTGTTTTTAAATCAGTGGCGAACTGTCACATATTGAAGTCTTCTAGAGCAAAGTTCACATAGGTCTGTAGTTTTTCATCCATTTGCCATTATAGGAAAAGCATTTCACATGTATTAAAAATACAGGTGAGGGCCGGGCGGTGGCGCTGGAGGTAAGGTGCCTGCACTAACCTAGGACGGACCGCAATTCGATCCCCCGGTTCCCCATATGGTCCCCCATGCCTGCCAGGAGCGACTTCTGAGCGAATAGCCAGGAGTAACCCCTGAGCGTCACCGGTGTGGCCCAGAAGCCAAAAAAAAAATACAGGTGATAATTTACAAGCTTCTTTTCAACAACTCCCTCGGTATTGCTCTGATTGCCATGAATCTTATTATCGTTTCTTAACTCTTCTTTGAAAAATTAAGGCTATCTGATAATATACATTAATCCATAGATGACATAGGTAAGGATAAATGAGTAAATGTATCAAATACCCAAAATTCTTGGTGGCAGGTGAAGCATTGAAATATGGATTTAAATTGGCCTTGAAAAAATGCAAAAATAATTGATGCTTCCAACTGCTTGTATTTCTGCCATGGTTGTTTTCACTTTTTACTGTTCATATGGTTATCAGCCCTTCTCTCTAGAGCTCTGTTCAAATCCTGATGGAGTTCATCTCTGAGAAATATTAGCGATTGTGTCCAGCAAATTGGTCATTCAGCTTACCAATAGTCATCATTTTTTGTTTCTTCATTTTTGGGTCACACCCTGTGATGCTCCACAGTTACTCCTAGCTTTGCACTCAGAAATTGCTCCAGGTGTGGGGACTATATAAGATGCTGAGATCCGTCTTGAGTTGGCCGTGTGCCAGGCAAATACTCTACCACTGTGCTATTGCTCTGGTCCACCAATAATCATCTTAAAATCTTCAGGATTGATATACCTATGCTGCTATCCCACAAGGTTTTGATAATTTTGCTAAATTCTTCACTATTTTGTCTTTAACTCCCCAAAGATTTAATCTGTTAATGCCCTTATTATAATAGTTCTGATGAAAATAATCTGTCAATTTGGAATATCTTATAGGCACTGTAGAATTAAGTTATGTAGCAAGAGTTTCCTAATTTTTTCTAAGTCCAGTGATAGCAGGACTCACTCCCATGTTCTGCACTGAGGTTTGGGGACTAGCCATTCCAAAGCCTAACAGCACTGGCCTCAGTGTAAGGTGTGAGTTCATTGTCACGGATAACTGTTGAGGAGGTTTTAGCAAATCTTTCTTATCCTCTCAGTGGTCTGTGTTAGATCTGAGGGAAGTTTTTCTTTTTCTTTTTCTTTTTTTTTTTGTTTTTGGGCCACACCCAGCAGTGCTCAAGGGTTACTCCTGGCTGTCTGCTCAGAAATAGCTCCTGGTAGGCATGGGGGACCATATGGGACACCGGGATTCAAACCAACCATCTTTGGTCCTGGATTGGCTGCTTGCAAGGCAAACACCGCTGTGCTATCTCTCCGGGCCCTGAGGGAAGTTTTTCAATCTTAACATTCACAGGTGTCTGAGTGTTTTCATCTTTGAAAATCCAAGTTCTGACAAGGCATAGTGGAAGCTAGAATTTCTTGGCAGGGTTGTCATCTGTGGAAATATATGTATGTCCACTTCCTTTAAAGAGGATATTATCTGAAATCCATTTGTTATTGATTTTTACCCAGATCAGTAAATCAATTGAATTTTGCACCTGAGCACCCTTTTTGAAGTGTCTCAGCAGCTGAAAGGACTTTCCTTTATGTAGATTTAAGTTGTTTAGTGTGGAGTTAAGAATAAAATTACTGGGGCCAGAGTGGTGGCACAAGCGTTAAGGCGTCTATCTTGCCTATGCTAGTCTAGGAAAGACTGCACTTTGAATTCCCAAGCCAAGAGCAATTTCTGAGCACATAGCCAGGAGTAACCCCTGAGCATCATCAGGTATGGCGTAAAAACAAACAAACAAAAAACAAACAAAAAAGGATAAAAATTGTGTCAGGGGCAAGGCTCTTTTCCTGTATTTTAGAGTTCTGTATACCTTTTTAACTATACCTTGTTCTTGGGGATTGTAGGGAATGCCAGTGACATGTTTAAATTGCCATTCTGCAAATGAATTGAAAAGTTTTACAGGTGTAGGTGAAGCTATTTTTCTTTGTCTTAGTGCAATATGGAATTCCCATCACAGAAAAACTGCAGTAAAAAGGTACAAACTGTTTTAATTCTCTCTAAAGTCATAGATATGGCCCATATAAAGCTAGAATAAGTGTCCACAACCACATGTAGATAGGGTTTCTTTTGAAAAATGTCTACATGAGTAGTATCCACTTGCAAAAGTTCATTTGTTTGTAATCACCGAGGGTTCTCTCATGCAATTTGTGTTTTTTTTTTTATCTAAAGGTTTGCAAATGATAAAAATACTCTATAATCTGTCTGGCTTGCCTCCGTGGGATATGATAGTTCACATGCAGGCGGCAGGCACTTGTATGTTCTTCAGAAGGTGTCTGAAATATAGTAATGGCCAACTATCTTGCTTTTATTTTCTTGAGCCACGGCCCTGGAAGATCTGCATAATCTCTTAAGTGAGTGATGAAGATAATTTCTTTTTTTTTTTTTGAGAATAACTAGGTTTTTATTTCCAAAGGTAAACCACTAAAATTGCAACCAGTAGATGAAAATTTGTGAAGTACTGCAAAGTTAATTTTCACATCAAGGAATGTAATTTCTTTTTTCTTCTCACAGAAATAAATCTTGAAAATAGCCATCAAATTCTTCCTCCTGTGATTTTTTATCTGTCTCCAGTAGTGGGCCTTTCCAAAGTTCAGATTCTGAAGCACTTTCTTCCTCATCTGAGCTTCCTTTATCCTTGTTCTTGAAACGTTCTTCTGTAGAAGATAACCTGGACTTTTTATGTGATGACTCTTCATCGTGTTTTTTGGTTTTATCTTTTCTTTTCTTTCACTTAACTTCTTTTCTCCTGTGATGAAAATTTAATTTAGGGGAACATTCTTGGCATAACCTTAATTTAACAAGTGCATTTCTCTTTTCACCATATTCAATATAACCAAAATTAATGAAGATAATTTCTTAACATTTCTGGAGAATAATCTGATATTTTTGAGTCAATACTATATTATCGGGTTATTAGCATTGAAGAAAACTTTAAGCACAATAGGGAATAGTCTGACTACATAAAATGAGTCACTTACAATGTTACATGGTCCTTGTATGTGGGAGAGCAAATGAGTCAGGACGGCAAGTTCCACTTATTGAGCAGACCTGTAACTTGTACACACTGTTTGTTGTATTCAGTGAAGAACCAGAGATACCTGACTCTGCACTCTGAAATCACTCCTATCTGGTTTGGGGATCAGATGGGATGCCAGGGATAGGACCCTAGTTCGTTCCAGGTTGGCCACATGCAAGGCATATGCCCTACCACTTTGATACCACCCTGGAATCCAAAATTGCATTTTTTGGCAGGGGTGTTGAGCAGCATATTGGATATCATTAAGTTAGCCAAGCTTTCTTTAACTGCTGCATTCACCACCACTATTGGTAGCCAGAGAGGGGCTGGAGAGATAGCATAGAGGTAAGGCATTTGCCTTGCATGTAGAAAGACAGTGGTTCAAATCCCGACATACCATATGATTCCCCGTGCCTGGCAGGGGCGATTTTCTGAGCATAGAGAGCCAGAAGTAACCCCTGAGCACTGCCAAGTATCACCCAAAAACAAACAAAAATAATCACAGAGGGTCTGGGTTGACTTCATTACGGTACTTGTGCTAATCAACCTAGAAAACATGAAAGGAAAATGTAAAGGGAATTTACATGTGTATTTCAATAGGGACCCAAGTGGCAGTTCAGCCTGTAAGGTTGATAAACTGCACAGGTGGAGTCAGGTTCTATTCTAGGAACCATATAAGGTCCCACAGGCTTCACTAAGACAGAGTGGCCCTGTGGTGGCCAGAGGTGAACTCTTCCCTCTAGATTCCTGATGCCTGCAATTTAACTCACTATTTCAAGTTTGCAGAGCTAGAGCCCGAGGGCACCATGTTCAAGTCCAAAAAATTTCAAGAAATTGATCATGATAAAGACCCCGATGTCACTATTCATGACCAGAGGCCTAAAGAACAGGCATTAGATATTAATGCATTTCCAAACCAGAAAAGAGAAATCTGGGCTTCAATCAGCTGTTCCCCACAGATGAGCTTCACCACCTCTTAGAGATATGGAAAAAGGGGAAGGTGCATTAATCACCTGAGACAGGAAGTTCCACTAGGAAAGAAATCACCAAAGTTCATTTGCAAACACCACCCACCTACCCGGACCAGACTACAACAAACTTCAATAAAATAATTGTGCTCAGAGTCACCCCATCTCAGATATCCATAATATTTCATTGATCATTATTGTTTTAATTCATTTTTGTCTATACACATATATGATTCCTGTTTTTCTTTTGGGCCACAGATGTTGAAGTTCAAGTGACTCTAGATTCTGAACTCAGGAATCGGGTGACCCATGAGAAGCAGGGATTGAATCTGGATGGTTTCCTGCAAGGCTAAAGTACTACCTCCTGAATGAGAACCATAGGCTTATCTTCAACTCTGCTCCAAAAACAACAAAAGTGAACAGCATTGTTTGTTTTGTTTGTTTTTGGGATAGACCTGGCTATACTCAAGTGTTACTCCTGGCTCTGTGCTCAGAAATCACTCCTGGCATTCTTGAAGGACCATTTGGGATGCCAAGAATCGAAGCCAGATCAGTTCCAGGTGGGCAGCATGGACAGAAATGCCATATTACTATGCTATCACTGTGGCCCCTGATCAGTATTAGAAAGGATGCTGTTGAAGTCAGATCTCAATATGGGGAATTCACTGATAAGGTTGAATCCTGGGCAAGTAGAATACTCACAAGGAAACAATGGAAAAGTGATATTTATATTAGGGGAGAGTAGCTTGTAGACTCTGTCAAACAATTAAGGAGGTAGTCAGAGGGATTAAAACAGGGTGTTAGCTTCTGTTTTTAGAGAAGACAGAGTAAGGGAATTAGGGAAAGCAAGGTGTGTGCTCTGGGTGTCAAAAACTATGTGTGTTGAAGGTTATTAGCTACATCTCCCACTTTTCTGTTTGTTAAACAAGAATTGAAATGATTTGTTAATTAAGAAAATAAGGTGGGGCCAGAGAGATAGCATGGAGGTAAGGTGCTTGCCTTTCATGCAGAAGGTCATCTGTTTGTATCCCGGTGTCCCATGTGGTCCCCTGTGCCTGCCAGGAGCAATTTCTGAGCATGAGTAACCCCTGAGCACTGCCGGGTGTGACCCAAAACCCACAAAAAATCATAGAAAATAAAGTGGGGCCGGTGAGGTGGTGCTAGAGGTAAGCGCTAGCCAAGAAAGGATTCCCCCAGCGTCCCATATGGTCCCCCCAAGCTAGGGGCAATATCTGAGTGCTTAGCCTGGAGTAACACCTGAGCATCAAACGGGTGTGGCCCCAAAAAATAAAAAAAAAAGAAAAGAAAAGATGGAAATCTCTAGATAATTTATACTATACCAGCAATAGCGAACCGATGGCATGTGAAAGGCTTGTAGCTGTCAGGAGGGAAGGTCCACAATTACGATATGCAGCGAGGCAGAAGGCGAGTGTGCAGGTATTTGCTTTGCAGCTCACCTGGCAATAGGGACAGACTGGCCATTGGGAGAACCGGGCATCCTCCTGTGCTGGCTACAGTCCTGTGAGTGGATGTTTAGCCTGCCTGTTTTCTCCTTAGTAGCCTATGAGCCAGGCAGTGTGTGAGGGGGATTTGGGGGGTGGAAGAGAAGCTTCACTCTGTCACAGGAACTCAGTGAGGCTATAGTGTGATTCCACATGTGACATCTGTAATCAGGAACAGTTCCTAGTGCTCCCATGCTAGAGATGTGAAGATATGGGGGGATGTTAAGGTGTCTACTAATGTGCTCCTCTGTAAAAACCTCTGTATCTTTCATGGGGACATGCTAAATTCAAGGGAAAAAAGCTGCTTATGATGATTGCAAAGAGAAGTTCAGTAAGCTGAGAGGAGGGCTGGGCTCTCTGTGAATAACCAACACACTAATCCTCTGCACTGTACCTTATATTAAAACTCAAAAAATGCAAAAAATATGTGGCCCTTCACAGTAAACATCATAATAAAATAACAAAAGCTCCAATAATTAAAAATAAAGGTTCTTTCCCCATACATTCAGGTCACCTCTTATATAGTCATTAATGCAATTAATCCAGTTTGCAGGTCATTTTATTTGGGGAATCGCAGTCACTTCTCCAATACATCAAGACTACAAATAAAACATCTTTTCTTAGTCCTCTGCTGCCACATAAACCTCCAGCTCTCTAAGGTTGGACATTGCTGAGCTGCCTCTTGTCATCCGGATTATTCATTGTAAAAAAGCGCAGATCCCGTGGTCTGGTTTTATTGATAAGCATTTGTCATTTTTGTTTCAATTTTTTTTTCATTTTTTGTTTCATTGCTTTTATAGAACTTTAAAGTTCGAACATATCGCACAATTATCTTTCCTGTGCATCTTCCTTTAAATTACATTGTTTTATGGAGGATCTTTGGGTATTCAGCATTCCTTTGGGAGTTTTGTGTGACAACAGAGGATTAAGAAGAGATGTTTTAGTTGTAGACTTTATGGATCTTCTTTCCCCTCACTCCATGTCCCATCTTCTCTCTCTCCCCTCCCTTATGTCACATCTTCTTGTGTGTTGGCTATTGCACTCCTTACTTATTAGTGGCTGGCCATGCTCTCAAGTGTGCTTCTGTATTTTAGCCCTGCCCCTGGACTTAAATGGGCGGGGCCTGCATGATGCCATGTGATTGGACTGCTCAATCTAAAATGCGCAGGCCTATTTTTTGTCCCAGTCCAGCCCTGCTTGGCAATGGGTTCCTCGAGGCTGCCTGAACTGCTGTAGGGCTTTGAGAAGCAAAGTCTCACTCCCCACCTCTGTACCCGCCCTGGTACTTGCCTATAGCCTAGAGTGTTCTTCTGTCACGTCCTCCCACCCTGGTGGGAGACTTGAGGAGTACAGGAGATGCAATCTGCATTCTACATCATTTATTAAGTAAACTTTTACTTTGCCTACCTGTGCTGCCTAAGTTTAATTGGACCAAGAATATTAATGTTAATTATAAACTTACTGGGATCCTTTTTAAAACTATTAAATTATCTGGCTATTTGTCTAGGTGTCCAGGTTAGGGTTGTACAAGTCCAGTTTTCACCCGGACAGTATATTTTTTGACCAAAACAATGTCCACAATTAGTAAAATTCTCCAATCACATATTTTATGGGAATGGATTTGTATACAGCACTTCACTAGATTTTTTTATATTTTAAAATTTTTATCTTTTTGTAGACTTGAAGTCTTGAACAAAGAAAATGAGTACAGCAAAAAAAGCAAAAACAGATAGTGGAAGACCATTCCAAGAGGTCTGAACAGAGTCATATGGAGTAAATGAACACAGTGGGAAAGCATTGAGTATTGTGTGTAATGAAACTGTTGTGTCTTGCACATCAAGTGTCAAACATCACTTTGAGACCAACCATAACAATGTTGCTGAACTTGGTTTAGTTCAAAGAAAAGAGTTTCTTGTAGAAAAATTAAAGAAATATCACTCCCAGTCTTTTAGTTTTAGCGACTATCTTTCAAAAACTAATTATCGTACAGTTGCCAGCTTTCAAATTTCACTGTGCATGGCAAAACATGGTAAGCCCTTCTCTGATGGAGATTTTATCAAAAAGACAATTTTGGCTGGGAGTAATTCACTCTTCCATGATTTCCAAAACAAGGATAAAATTGTGCAGCGCATCTCTGAGATGCGGCTAAGCAGAAATACTGCAAAAGATAGGGTTCTGCGAATGTTGGACAACAACTTACTTGTGACTTACAAAGCACACCCTTCTACTCCATATGCTTGGATGAAAGTACAGATAGTACTAACCATGCAAGACTAGCACTCATTTTGTGTTATGCAACTGGTGACATCATGAGATCATGAGAGAAGAACTGGTAAAACCGCTGCCTTTGCATGGAAGAACACAAGGGATAGATATCCACAATGCTGTGGTGAATGCTTTTTCATCACTAGACATAAGTTCAGAAAAAGTGGTTTCAGTTACTAGCTATGGAGCACCTAGCATGGTGGGGACAACATCAGGGTTTATTAATTTCTTTGCTAAGGAAGCAAACCATCTACTGATTCAATTTCACTGCATAATACATGAAGAGGCTCTCTTTGCCAAAGAAAGCAGCAAAATCCTTGACGATGTCCTCAAAGATGTAACAAAAATGGTGAACTACATCATGGCATATGCTCTTAATTTTCAACAATTTCAAGCCCTTCTTGATGAGGTTCAGGCACAATATAACACTTTACTGATGTACAATATTGTCCAGTTGCTGAGCAGAGGATGAGTGTAAGAAAGGTTTGTGGCCTTCTTGGAAGTAGTTAGGCTATTTATGAATGAAAAGGGGGAAGACCATCCTCAACTCACCAACATGGCCTGGCTTACCAACCTCATGTTCTTTACAGATTTTACTAACCACTTTAATGTACTAAACAAAAAATTACAATGCATAGGAAAAACAGCAGATAGCATGTTTAGTTACATCGAAGCTTTTTGAGAAAAAATTGCATGTTTTTGAAAAAGATCTTGAGAGTGGATAGCTAAAATATTTTCCCAACCTAAAAATACATTTGGATAATTCTACGTTTGTGGACAGTCATAAGAAAACCAGAGAACCCACAAAGCATATTGCACCATCGTAGCCAAAGCAAAGGAAAATTTTAGTAAAAGATTTTCTCAGTTTCATAAGATGGAGACAACCCTTTCATTTATAACTTCCCCAGAAAAGTCCACATTTGAAGATCTTGATCTTTCCTGCT
>PVKC010018431.1:0-19552 GCA_004027635.1 Crocidura indochinensis
TCTTCTCTTCTCTTCTCCCTTCCCTTACATTTGTTGGGGGAATTGTTGGGCCATTCCTGGCAATGTTCAGGGGTTACTACTGGATCATCACTAAGAAATTACTCCTGGCAGGCTTGGGGTACCATAAGGAATGCTCAGGATAAAACCTGGTTAGCCCATATAAGGCAAATGCCTTACCTAATGCTGAGTGAAATAAGTCAGAGGGAAAGAGATAGATACAGAATAGTCTCACTCATCTATGGGTTTTGAGAAAAATGAAAGACATTTTTGCAAAAATCTTCAGAAGCAAAGAGAGGAGGCTGGAACTTCCAGCTCACTTCATGAAGCTCACCACAAAGAGTGATGAGTGCAGTTAGAGAAATAACTACACTGAAAACTCTCATAATCATGTGAATGAATGAGGTAACTGGAAAGCCTGTCTAGAGTACAGGTGGGGGTGGACTGGGGAGGAGGGAGATTTGGGACATTGGTGGTGGGAATGTTGCACTGGTGAAGGTGGGTGTTCTTTACGTGACTGAAACCTAATCACAATCATGTTGTAATCAAGGTGTTTAAATAAAGATATTATTAAGAAAAAAATTAAAAATAAAAATAGAGGGGGCGGGGTGGTGACGCTGGAGGTAAGGTGCCTGCCTTGCCTGCGCTAACCTATGACGGACCGCAGTTCGATCCCCTGGTTCCCCGTATGGTCCCCCGTGCCTGCCAGGAGCGACTTCTGAGTGAATAGCCAGGAGTAACCCCTGAGCGTCACCGGGTGTGGCCCAAAAATAAATAAATAAATAAAAATAAAATAAAAATAGAATTTTAAAAAATACCTTACTTACTATATTATCTCTCCAACACCCCTGATGATTCTTATATTGATCCTCTTGACTTTATTCCATAAGTCTCTAATATGCTGCTAATTTCTTCTCAGACTGTTATTCACCTTCTGTTTCCTAGTGGTTTCCTCCTTAGCATCTTGGAGTTCCTTGATCTTTTGATCAGCTTCTGTTCTGCTGTTCAGAACTTCAATTGGCTTTTTAATATCACCTAACATGTTCTTTGTTTCTGGCATTTCTGACTGTAGTATTTTTCTTTCATGTTGACTTTCATACTTTCTTATGATTTTCTGGCTACCTGTGTTATTGTTACTTTAAGCCCCTTAAACATCCTCATCATAGTGTCATAAAGACATTGTCTGAGGATTTCCTGGTGTTGTTGATGTCTTTGGTGATACTATTTTCACACATTAAACTTGATGGACAGTTTCTAAATATTTTCCCCATTGGTTTTCTAGTTTCTTGTTATGCTGGGGAGTGGGCGAGTCTTTATAATTAGTCCCCTGGAAGGTGCTGAGAGATTAAGCAGGAGGTTGCTCTCTGTTGTCTAGGCCCATTTTCACAGAATGCCAGGAAGAATAACAGTGAGCAGCAGGTCATTTGTTGAATAGATTGTTTCAGTGTTACTTATGTGACTGTGCACTTGAGGAGCAGTTGTTTGGGCCTTAAGATGATGTAGGAGAGATAGCACAGCAGTAGGGTGTTTGCCTTGCACATGGCCAACCCAGGACAGATGGTGGTTCGATCCCCCAGCGTCCCATATGGTGTCCTAAGTCTGCCAGGAGCGATTTCTGAGCACAGAACCAGGAGTAACCCTCAGTGCTGCCGGGTGTGAACCCCCAAAAACAAACAAACTAAAAAAGATGCTGTAGGTCAGTTGTGAGAATGCTGGGACAGATCCAATAGGAAGGAGCGCTGCCTCCATCGCCAAAATAAGCCAGTGATATCAGCCAGGGGCCAGCTTCACCTGGAATGGTGGAAGAACAAGAAGAAAGTCCTCTTTTCTCATTTTATAAAAAAAAAAACTGCATTTTCAGTCTCCTCTGCTGTCTTTTTTTTTTTTTTTACAACCCTCTGCCCCCTGTTATTGGTTTTATATTCTATTTCCCCAGAGTTTTATTTTTGGCTTACTACCCGTATACTCGCTCAGTTCCCAAATCTATGTGTCTAGCTTGAATAATCTGTGGTTTACCAGATGCCCCACAGGCCTGCTGTCTTTATTTACCCATTTGTTCTTCCTGCATCCTTTCTAAAATATGAGTTGGTATCCTCTATATGCTGGTCATCGCCCGAGGTGATGAGTATTAAATGGCACACAGAATGTGATATTGCCCTCAAGAATAATATAGTTTGGACAGTTTAGTATTTTCAATCCTATTCCCCTCCCATCTCCGCATCACAGTGAATTATGTGGCTTTTAAATTTTGCCAGCTTCTGTGTCCCTCCTTATTCTCTCCAAATCTCAACATTTTGAATTTGTGTGTGACTTTTTCATGTTCTCTTCACTTATGAACTGCATTGTTGTTGCATCTTCTTGGGCTCATTCTTCACACAGGGCAAAATACAGAATTGAGTATGTTATCTGTTGACTTAAATTGTGTTGGATAAGGCTCATGTTCCTAAATGCATTGCGCAGAGCACAATATAATGAAGTTGTCATCTGCCTGTTAAACCTGGTTCCTTAACTTTTCAGTCCCTCATGCCACTTCAGCTGTCATCATATGATGTTTCTGTAATCTCTCTACCATTGTCCTTGGGACTGCAAGATACTTCCACTGAGTCACAAATAAACTCTACTAATATATAAGCTCAGAAGAATGATCAGCTTCCTTGTTTCTACCTGAGAGAATATACTGGTAGAGATAAGGAAGAGACAAAAGATTCCAATCTTTCTATGTTGTCCCTAAAATTACATAACAGATTTATGTCTTGAGTCTCTTGAAAATGCATGTTCTGGAGTCAGAGAGAAATAGTACATACAGGCAGGGCACTTGTTGACCTAAATTTGGTTCCCAGTATTGCATATGGTCTGCTGAGTCACAACAGGACTAATCCCTGAGCACCACTAGTGGAATCCCAACCCCTTCTTCAACCAAATTCACTTCTTTTACATCTAAGTTACTCCCCGAGATCTCCACACTCCTTATAGAGAGCCTTGTACCACTTATCCCAGCATCTTTGGGAGCTCACACAGAGTTTGCACATGTTCTCCTTTTGTAAAATAAATGGAATGTGTGATGTTGAGACTCAGAAACTGTTACTCAGCAAACCCTTGTCCACAAAGCTAGATCATAGTCCCCACGGAAAGCAGTTTACTGCTTTGACTGCCTGCTCATAGAAAAGGATAAAAAGACCCAATATCTGTTAAAGTAGCTCAGTTTTATAACTTTTCTAGTGTGGTTGATCTCCTCTAGCAGCACAAAGCGCTCTTGATCAACTGCAGACCTCAAGCAAGTTCCTTTGTAAATCTATTTTAACAAATGTTGGCAGTTCCTTTCTTAAAACACAGCTGTTTCAGAACCTTCAATTTCCTTGTTAAGAGTTGGATAGGGCCTCACTCATCACATGTTAAAATTTATAATGGAAAATTCTGTTTTCTCTTAAAGCTGGCAAAGCAACCATGCTCATCTGCTTTGAAATCCTGAAAAGAGAAATAAATAATAATAGTGGGAAAATAAATTTGTTTACTATGAAACATGTGTGTGTTGCAGAAGATATTACTTTGAAGACAGCATGGATTAGTTTCAACTCTAAACTTTGGGTTGTGGATTTATTTGTTTGTTCTTAAACTGTTGAAGTCATACCCAACAAAGGCACTTCCCATGTATATAGTTTTACTGTTCAGAGTCTAGGGCTTTTCACTTTCTTTGTTACCAGATGGCAGTGTTAAAATATCATTTTCAAATGGAATATTTTAGCTTTCAAAAAATAAAACATGAAATGGCATGTATGGAAAATTAGGTCCATTTCATTTGTTCACTATTTTGTTCAACTTATTTTTAGAAGCTTTTATAAATTTGGACATTTTCGCAGATGTTTTTATCGGTTCAGTCTGTTCTGTATCACTTACTAGTCTGGTTGCTATGGTATGACAATGATCTTTTATTCTTTCCTAAACAAAAAAAATAACCTTTTAGTGACAATGAACTATATATTTAAAAAATTGCATCCACCCTCTCTCTGGTTGTTTTTAATTGCACAAATCAAGGGGTTTACCTTTAAACTCCCTTTAATCTTCCATGTTATTAGAAGGGGATTTGTATCTGTGGGGACAATGTTGTTTAATTGAAACCAAACCCCACAGCACAAAAGAAAACATTTGTGTGATATGACAACTTCTAGGCTATTTAAAGGAAGATTCTAATAAGATCTTGGTTCATTCAAAGGAAGTTGATAAATCTCTCATCCTGGGTTAGAGTGAAGGAACAAGGGGTGAGGCATAATTATATTTCAACAACAGAATAATATCTTTATATACACTCAGTGCCAAACATTGTTTGAAGGGATTTTCTTATATTAACTTTTTAAATTGGTACCATTTTAGATTTGGGTTACAAGATTTTTTTTACACAAATGAAAAAACAGCATAGAGGCTAAATAGGTCTGATGGTGTTACTAAGAAAAGTGAGTTTTTGTTTGTTTGTCTTTTGGTTTTGGTTTTTGGCTTTTTGATCTGTACCCAGTAGTCTTTCTCCTGGCAGACTCCGGAACCATGTAGGGTTCTGGGGATCTATCTGGGTCAGCTGTATATAAGTCAAACTCCCTACCCACTGTACTACCTCTCAGGCCATGATCTGACAGCTAGAGGGATATATGAGCTCTCAGTATGGGTGGGTGTTAATTTCTACTCCCATTCCTATTTTCTGTGACTACTACTTTAGTAAATTACAAAAACTCACTTTGATCTGTCTCTTTCCCAATCATCTTCTCTCCAGTCACCCTACCTCTTTAGTACTGATTTCTTCCTTGATTTTCATTTCTATTCTCTGGATTGTAAAAGATCTGAGAACAGGAAAATTGAGGAGTCTTTTTTTTTTCCTTTGGTTTTTGGGCCACACCCAGTGACGCTCAGGGGTTACTCGTGGCTATGAGTTCAGAAGTCACTCCTGGCAGGCACGGGGGACCATATGGGGAACTGGGGGATCGAACCGCAGTCCTTCCAAGGCTAGCGCGGTAAGGCAGGCACCTTACCTCCAGCACCACCGCCTGGCCCCAAATGGAGGAGCCTTATTGTGTATACCCACAGAGCTGACTGCTGGGCTGGACATCAGCATATGCACAGGGAGGGTCCATCTCTGAATGATGGGTTAGGTTTTTAGTGCCCTGTCTCTGATGAACCCTAATAACTATGCAATATTTTTGTCTTTCTTCTATCTATTAACAACCTATCATTATTTGGGGGAAATAACACATATATAATAACACATATATGACATATAACAATCTATAGTTATATGTGGGAAGCTGCCATAAAAATTACCACAAACTGTCTGGCTTAAACCACAACTGTGAAAGAATTTGTTTTTTTTACAATTCTGGAAGCTGGTAGTTTTAAGTTTTCCCAAAGTTTCCTTCCTTAGCTTTTCACTGCTCCCCAACATGGCTTCCCTCCACACAATGTCTTTTATGTGTACCCCATCTTCTCTCCTAGTACAGTATCCACTCTAAAGATCATGCTTTAACTCAACTGCTCCCTTAAAGGCCCTTTCTCCAAAAGGGGTCATTTTCTGAGTTTTAGGGGTTGGAAAGTCAATGTGTGATTTTGAGACTCACAATCTGTGAATCTCTCCAACTATCATCTCTCAGAATTTCTTAGACAGAGTTGACCTCCTGCAATTATAATCTGACTCAGATGGTCAAGGACCATTAAGACGCAATCTGATGTTGAGAATTGACCCCATAGGTCAGCAGACAGGAGTTATAATAGATACAGGGAGAGGCTGATAAAGAAGCAACAGGAAGTCACAGACATGATCTCTGGGAGGGAAGACTACAATCTGTTTCACTTTGTTGCCTGTCCCTGGTGATAGACAATGACCTCAACAGAGACACAATCCTTGCTGCTAAGCATATGCTTAGGATGACAGTCAGAGAAGTTGAGAAGGATCTAGGTGGAGTTGGGAAAGCATCTGCAGATTCAGCTGATGCCTTTGTGCAAAAGAATGGGTCAACACATCAGCCATGAGCTCAACAAAGGCTACAACCTCCCTTCTGCTGTCTGTATCAGTGTGCTTCATGGCACACCCAAACCAAAAAGAAAAAGAAACTAAGTAAAGAAATTTCTAGACATAGTGGGCAGCCTCGCTGGTTTATGACAGTCAACATACCTTCTTCATTGTTACTACCTGCAAATCTCTTGTTAGACAACATCTATCCAATTTGAGCATCTTAAAAGATCCTGGGGCCGGAGAGATTTGCCTTGCATGCAGAATGTCGGTGGTTCAAATCCCGGCATCCCATATGGTTCCCCAAGCCTACCAGGAGCAATTTCTGAGCATAGAGCCAGGAGTAACCCCTGAGCACTGCCAGGTGTGACCCAAAAACCAAAATAAATAAATAAATAAATAAATATCCTGGGAAGAGGATCCACACATATTCAAGTAGTACTGAAACTTGAAGTTAGAAGGCCTGGCTTTCAATTCAGTTCCTTTATGTGAACTAGGAAAGTTATCTCACCACCCTGAGATTCAAATTCTCTTCTATAAAATAAGAATAATTGTCTCTGCTGGGCAAAAAAATTCAGTAGACTTTCATGAAATGAAGTGGGTTTATTTTCTCTTTGTCTTTAAAATTGAAGACATTTATCAGCTTACCAGGGTTTGCTTTCCAATGAACATGTGTGCTTTGCAAACAGCTTCTTTCAGGAGATTATTCACATGGGACTACCTTCGAAACTCATATGCCCAACTGAACAGGAATTGAACTTCCTGTCCTTATTTCCTGTGCAGGAACAGGAAGTCCACATACCACCTGTGAGAAAAATGTGGAAGAGGAGTTACAGGAAAGAGTAGGCCCAGTGACAGGTTGCAGAACTTGAGAGAAGAAGAATTTCCCCCTGACTATTATGGACTCTTTTCTGATGGTCAATCAAATTAACCTCAGATGAACTAATAGGAGAAAATAACAAATTTAATGATACACGAATAGAGAATTCATATGGGTGTAGAGTCTAAAATAATTGGGGGCAAAGGGACACAATATATCTGAAAAAAAAAAGGGACGAAATGGGGTGTGGGGTTTCAAGAAGACAGAAAGTTCATGTGAGGAACCGAGGAAACACAGCAAAAGAAAGCTCAGATGATCTGATATAAGTTGCTCATCTTGTCATATAGGAAGGCTTCTTGATAGGCAATTTGTCAGGAAATAAAAACAATTCTGGATGACCTCCTTGTTTTTCATTCTTCATGCTGTCTAAGAGAATGGTGGAAGTTTCCTCTGAGTTTGCAGAGCCTTTCATGATCTCAGCAAGCAATACTCCACAGGGGCCAGAGCAATAAATGGTATAGCGGGTACGGTGTTTGCCTTGCATGCTATCGACTTGGGTTCAATCTCTGGCATCCCATACAGACCCCCAAGCCTGCCAGGAATGATATCTGAGTACAGAGCCAGGAGTAATCTCTGAGTGCTGCTCGGTATGACTGCAAAACCAATAAAAAGTTAATAAATAAATATTCCACAGACTGAAATTGCCTGCCCTGGAGAGGCAGTTCTCTCTTACTGGGATCAGTTATTGGGGATCGATTTATTTTTTTCCTATTTTATTTTCTTAGACATGATTTTGTAAATCATGAGATTTACAAAGTTGTTGGCAATAGATTTTCATGCATACCATGCTCCAACTCTAATTCTACCAGCAGTGTCTATATCCCTTTGGCAATGACTATGTCCCACCCTAACCTGAGTCCTTGACAGATGCACTTTTTTTTTTCCTTAATCATTATAGTGGTTTTGATATGAAGAGACATTTTTCTTTACCCCATAGATTAGCTTAATGCCCCTGACTCTTTGTTTACCTCCAGACCATCTCTTCTTCCTTCCCCTCTCCATTTCTTACCTTCCCCAATAATTTTATTTCTGTATACCAGGACTCAGGGCACCTTAATACCTTCCATTTTCTTGTCATAATATTGTATACAGACTAGGGGGGAAAAGCCTACATTTCTTCTCATCCTTCTAACTTAATTTCAGAGATAACATAGTGGGCTGGGGCTTATAATTTGCATGCAGGAGACCCAGGTTCAATCCCCAAGCACCATTGGGTGAAATCCTACCAATATTCCTAGTTGGTAGTAGTCCCTGAATACTGCTAGGTGTGGTCCCCAAATTAAAGAAAAATATGCTTGTTTTAGGGGGCTCTGTCTGGGCAGCTCACATAAGGACTCGGCCTCTTACAGACTGGATGGTGTGAAAGCAGAAGCCAAGTTGGAAGCCACCATCTTCATGACCAACTTGAGAAATTAATTCTATAACTTTGGAAATAGTCTGCCCAAGAGAAATGATTCCATAGATCCAGCCATGTCAAGAGAGACCATCACAGGGCTGAGAAAGCAGGGATTAGTGGCAAAGTGCTCAACTTTGCAAGTGTGAGAACATGAGTTAGATCCTTAGTACCCTACATACACCCAGCATGACCCTGGCAGCTCTGCCTTTGGGTTCCTTTGTGATGTCAAAGACGTATATAATCATTGGCATAGCACAGCAAACTGCATATGAGAAGTAAACCATGCAACCCCCTCTTTAAGCATGTAGGCAAATAGTGCAATTGTGTGAGACCCAGAGAGCAACACAACCAGGTATGTGAGCTCTGTGACCAGTTGTGTACAAATGTCACTACCATGACCACCACAGGGATGGGAGGAGAATTTAGATAAATATGCATATTTATGCATCTGTGTGTGTTTGTGTTCTGTCTGTCTAAGGCAAGTTGGGGACCCAGAAATAATAATGAAAGCCTCTGAATGGGGAGCTTTGTTCAAGTATACAAATGAGAATTGTGGGTTGTGGTTGACTATATCACTTGAGTTTCTTTCATGCAAGAACTTTGACATGGTACGGGCATTGTATTACCCAAAGAAGCAAGGAAAAGATCCTTCCAAACCAAGAACAAAAAACTATCATGATCTAATATTGTTATAGGAGCCACATCCGGCAGTGTTTGGGGGACCATGCAGTGCAAGGAATCAAGCTTGGGGGGCTCTTATACTAGCTAGGCATCTATTTTATCACTTGAGCTACACCCCCCCCCTCAATCCTGGTCCCATTCTCCTCCAAATTCTGGGGATTCTAGGTGGTGCTCTGGTGGCCTGGAGCTTTTTCCAGAGATTCTCAGTCAACAAAGATAATACATTTAAAGAGTGAGTCCAAGGGTGTTATGCTGCTGGGACTCTACAATGCTTTGGACCTCCAGGTCTGATTCAAGGATGAAATGAGCATCAAAGTTGACTATTTCTGAACTTGTAGGTTCTTGAGAATTGTGCGAAAAATTAACATACAAAATCTCACAAGGTTAAGAAGTTCAAGTTGATTGTACATTTTAAGTAGACAACTCTAGGTCTTTCCTCAATATCCAGGCCTCTAAAATCACCTGTATCAGTCCCTCTGTCTTTTCCCTTATACCTGGTCCCATGTATGATATCCTTGTACTGTCTCTTGATGTCTGTTCTTCTTTAGTGTCCAATGGGCCTGGTCTTTGGCACTCTCTCATGGCACTTTCCAAATCTGGAATCTGAACCTAGAGCCTTGTCATTTGAGTCCTCTGACTGGAGCTGTTGCCCTGCAACCTGTTTCTGGGCCTCTTAAGGACTGTACTCCAGCAGCTCCCTGTACCCTGAGCTTTCCGCAGTCTCTGCATATTGCCATGTGCATATAGGTTAGATCCCTGCTGTATCACATTCATTTGTCTGCGTATATGAGTAGGCAAAGAGAGTGGTACCTGGCTGGAGGTTGCCCTTTATCTGCTTCACCCCCTACCCCAGTTATCTCATTACCTATTTTGACTGGACACCTCTTTGTTGGGCAATATTTACAATTATCAATTAAATTAACACACTCATCTGGTGATCCACTCATATACTTTTGGGATCAGTGTGGACCAGGAATTGAACTGGGCCTGGCTACATGTGAGGCACATGCTTAACCCTTTGATCATCTCTCTGACCCTTCTTCTGATATGAACTGTGAAAAAAGAAGGCAAATATGTTATCTGCCAAGGCATATGTCTAGGGGTTCCCTTTAAGACTTGATCCCTAAAGGTATGATCCCCAAGCATCTGTTCTTTCTTTTCTTTCTCTTCCTCCATGCCCCTCTCTTTCAGACTGAGTACGGGAATGACACCCACATCCTGGACAAGGTCCAAGTTTCTGTGTCTATGTCTTTTGAACTCTTTTGGAGAATGAATAATTTGGTCTTCAAGAGTCATGAGTTAGCACTGCGGTGTCTGCCCTGCCTTGGTGCATTTCTGCCTTTCCTTGTTTTCATTTCCTGTTTCACCCCCACGTGATTCTCTCCTAGTGTAAACAAGTGAGGAGGAATTGATAAATGAGTCAGGCTCAGTAGGAAATGTGGTCATCACAGGAAGAAACCAAAAGAACAAAAAGGGGCCCATTTCCGGGGTCACTTGGGAGCAGTCAACTGCCCTCTGCTTTTCTCTGTTCTTCCTTTCCTTTTTCAGGAGAGGATCTCCTCAATTTTTCCTGTATTATTTTGATCCAAAAAATATATATATACAACTCCAAAGAACCTGCCTTTAGGCTGTGCTACCAAAAACAACTAAAAAGAAACAAAGGAAAAAAAAAAGAACAAAAGGTTAGCCAGCTAGAAAGTAAATTTTGACTTAAAACAAAAATTGGGCGAGATAGGTCAATCAGTAGGGTACTTGCCCTTGCATGTGGTCAACTTGGCTTTGAATTTATGGCACCTAGCTAGCACCTTGAACATTCCAGTAGTTATTTCTGAGTGTAGAGCTAGGAATAAGCCCTGCTAAACATAGATGTGTGTGGACCTAAAACCAAAAATAAATGGGGGCGGGGGAGACAAGAAATAAAAAGAAGAGAAAAGAAAAGAAAAGAAAAGAAAAGAAAAAAGAGAATGGGAGAGAAGAAACGAGAAAAGGAAAGGAAAAGAAAGAAAAGAAATGAGAGGAGAAGAGAGAGTAAAGAAAAGAAAAGAAAAGAAAAGAAAAGAAAAGAAAGAAGAGACTAGAGAGATAGCACAGCGGTGGTGTGTTTGCCTTGTATGCAGCCAATTTCTGAGCTCAGGGCCAAGAGTAACCCCCTAAACACTGCTAGGTATGGCCCCCTCACCCCCAGAAAAGAAGAAGTAAAAAAAGATAAAGAAAAGAAAAGAGGCTAGGATACTAGCAGAGGGATCAGGAATAGTTTTGCATGCTCGAGATCCTAATTCCCACATGGCCAGCTTAGTACAGTTGGTTGTAGCCCTGGAGGATCCTGAACACTGCCAGATGTTTCTGGAGACCTTCCCATGTCCTACATAAACACACACACACACACACACACACACACACACACACACACACCTTGGCTTTGTGCTATCTGGCCTGGTTGGCCAAGTATTGTCAGAAGTAGTTTTTGTGCCCCCCTTGAAAGCTGCTTGGGAGGTCCCCCAAATTAAAACATAATAACAGTAAGATGAGAGATCTGGGGCTTATTTAGGTTTAGGGGTTGGAGGATGGTGGCCAAGAGCTCAGGGTTAAGTTAATTTCTTGCCCAAGAACAAGCATCAAAGCTGTGAGTAGTGACTTAATCGACTGTGAAAATGTGCCCAGACTCATTACTCAAACCAAAAATGTTCTTTTGTTATTATGATATATAGCATACACAATTGACACAAAGCTCAGATTTTCTGGTTGAGAGTTCTTCTAAATGTGCTTATTCGTATTTAAAAATGATTCAAAACAGTTGTCTGATTATACTAATCATTTAGTCAAAAGAAGAACAGTTGGAACAGAGGTTTGCATTTCTAGAGTCAGTGGAGATAATGTTTATGAGGTATTTAAAGCAGAGCTCAATGAACTCTTGGTCCATTCCCCTTGTAAAAGAACTCACTTTCATCAGTCATTGTTCATCAACAAATACATTTAAATATTCTTATTCACATAGTACTGCTGATGACTTAGTAGGAACCAGATACATACACTTCTCTCTTATTCCAATGTTTCCTGTCACCTTTGAGCTTGTTTTCTCAAAGAGGGACCAGGTCCAGCAACAGAAGTATTAACCTGGTCTGCAGCCCAGACTTCATGAATCCAAATCCACTCTCAAAATCAGTGTCCAAAGGGTTGAGAAGCACCAACACACTGGGACAGATTTCCAATTCTTATCCTGGAACACAAGCTCCTCTTTTCTTTCATTCCTCCCATTTCCCTTCTTGAGACTTGAACTGAAATTGCCCAAACACGAAGCTGTTTCCTATCCCTGGATTTATCTCATATATTTCTTCTTGATAGTAATCTATTTATCCTGAATTTAAATTGAAATCAACTAATTCTTTAAAGTAAGTATACATGCACACATATGTTTATTCACTCAGTCACTCTATTTTGCATTTATTGAGCTGTGCTACTATATATATCAAGCACTGTGCCCAGTCATTGTCTTTAAGAAAAACCCATCTCCTTCATTGTGAATGTTAGATGTTTATCACTGATGCAATGACATTTGATACTGACACTGATCATAGTGGGTAGGAAGCCTTCCATTGTCCTTTTGTCCTTCCTACATCTAGCATAGGTCCTGTCTCAATGTTTTATTGTATTGCACTATTTTTGGGGGGTGGTACACCTGGCTATACTCAGATAAATGAAATAGACTTGGGTATTAAGATAATGTTACCACACATAAACAAGATCTTATCTTCTAGGGATAAGAACTCACACTTTTATAGCAGAAGGGTGCCTTCCATCCTGAACATGTGTCATGTGGATACAACGCAGTCTCCAGGAGATTGGACAGTTTTAGTCCAATCCCAAACCCCAGATCCCAGACGTAGAACGAATACAGCTCCAGGCAGCACCACCAGGAACTAAGCTCCATTGGGAGATTTATAACACTGCTCTGGCACCAACTTGTGCCAGTTTTGATATGACAATGAGGAAAGGACAACTTGACCTAAGACGATGTTGTCCTATCACATCACCTAACACTAAATGGAAATTAGAAGAGGAATCAACCTTTGAACTGTGAAAAATAAGAGCACCAACAACAGAAAACTGACTTTGACAACCATGACTGAACAGAATCTACCTTGGGACCAATAAGGAAAACCCTACCCTAGGCTGTAGCCCAGGACTCCAACAAAAACAACAAGAAGATATCTTATTGCAGAGGCCCAACTTGGACAACAGAGACTGAGCAGAACCTTTGGATCCATAATATCCTAGGTTTCCACTTAGGGACTGAATGAAAACAAGGAACAAGTGTTACATAAGACTGAACACAACAATGATAGATAGGAACCTCTAGAACCGTTAAGATTCTATCCTAGACCCTGACCTATAACCTGCGCAAATACCAAGATCACTAGCTACAGTGGCTTGATTTTCTCGCACACACTGAGAGGAAAGTTTCCTGGCACCACAAAAAAGCCTTTGGGATTGGGTAATGAGTATATATGGAGCCAGGGGTTGATCCCATGATGGTATGCTTCAAGGATGGAGAAACCCTGAATCTCTTAGGCCACGGGAATTCCCTTTCTTCCCCAATGCTTACTGTGCCTATGCAAAAAAAAAAGTGGTGGGAAAACCAAAACCTGCCACTCCAGCACCCCTACTTTTTCTTGTTTTGTTTTGATTTGTTAATTTTTGACTTTATTTTCCTTCCCTTTTTTTCTTCTACTTTTCTCTTTCTTTTCCACTCTTGTGGTAATTATTTGGTCATTTATTTTTATTTTTATTTGCCAGGTGCATGTTATTCTTCCATTTTTTTCCTCTCTTTCTTTTTTTGGTAGTTGTTACCAATTTTTTTTCTCCCGTTTTTCTTATCCTTTTTATCTCCAATGACGGTGGAATGGATGCTCAATCTACAACAAGCTGTAAAGTGGAGACCAGTTGCACTAGCATTCTGGGGAGTTATGGAGGAAGATATGGAATACATGCTGTGAACAAGGGTGGAGGGAGGAAAGCACTGATGGTGGGAATGCCCTTCATTCATTGTCACTATGTACCATAAATTATGCAGTGAAAGATTTGTAATGTACTTTGATCACAATAAAAATTAAAAAAAAGATAATGTTCCCAGATGTACAATCAGTTAATCTTTGATAAAGGGGCAAGAAATGCAGAATGGAACAAGAAAAGTCTCTTTAACAAGTGGTATTGAGACAACTAGTCAGCCACATACAAAAAAGTGAATTCAGACCTTCTTCTAACACTATGCACATAGCTCAAGTCCAAATGGATTAGAGACCTTGATATCAGATTTGAAACCAAAGGGTATATAGAAAGGGTATATAAAACACTTCATGTCATTGAGACTAACAGTATCTTCAAGGAGAAATTACCACTGTCCAAACAAGTAGAAGCAGAGCTAAACAAATGGGACTACATTAAATTGAGAAGCATCCACACCTCAGAGAAAACAGTGACAAGCATACAAAGGCCACCCAATGGAATGGGAGAAACTATTCACCCAATAACCATAAAATAAGGGACTAATATCTAAGATATGCAACTTCTTGTTAACAGGAGTTAAAAACATCTAGCCCCATCCAAAAATGGGGAGAAGAAATGAACAGACACTTCCTCAAAAGGAAATACAGATGGCCAAAAGGCACACGAAAAAATGCTCCATAGCACTAATCATCAGAGGTATGAAAATCAAAACAACAATGAGGTACCATCTCATGCCATAGAATCTGGCACATATCACAAAGAACAAGAACAATCAGTAATAGAAGAGATGTGGGGAGAAAAAAACTCTCATTCACTGCTGGTGGAAATGTCATCTAGTCCAGCCTTTATGGAAAACAATATGGAGATTCCTTAAAAAACTGGAAATTGAGCTCCCATATGATCCAGCAGTACCACTCCTAGATATATACCCAAACAACACAAAAACTATACAAAAATGCTCTGCATGCCTATGTTCATTGCAATACTATTTACAAGTCAGAATCTGGAAACAACCCAGATGTCCAACAGCAGATATGTGGCTAAAGAAACTGTGGGAAATATACACAATGGAATACTATGTAGCTCTCAGGAAAAATGAAGTCATGAAATTTTCCTATATATGGATGGACATGGAAACTATTATGCTGAGTGAAATGAGTCAGAGGGAGAGAGATAGACAAAGAATAGTCACGCTCATCTGTGGTATTTAAGAAAAATAAAAGACAGTATATTAATACCCAGAGACAATATAAATGAGGACTGGAAGGAGCAACCCATGATATGAAGCTTACCACAAAGAGCGGTTAGTGCAGTTAGAGAAATAACTACACCAACAACTATCATGACAATGAGTGAGAGAAATAGACTGTTTGTCTGAAGACAGGCAGGGGTGGGGGAAGCAGGAAATGATGGCCATTGGTGGTGGGAATGTTGCACTGATGAAAGGGGGTGTACTTTTTTATGACTGAAACCCAACTGCAAACATGTCTGTAACAATGATGTTTACATAAAGATATTAAAAACCTAATTCTCGGGGCCCGGGAGATAGCATGGAGGTAAGGTGTTTGCCTTTCATGCAAAAGGTCATCTGTTCGAATCCCAGTGCCCCATATGGTCTCCCGTGCCTGCCAGGAGCAATTTCTGAGCATGGAGCTAGGAGTAACCCCTGAGCACTGCCGGGTGTGACCCAAAAACCAAAACCAAAAAAAAAATAATAATAATAATTCTCATCATCCAAAAAAAAGGCATTAGATGAATGATCAGCAAGTGACCCCTGAAGTTGCTTAAGACCACAAGAGGCTATATGATTGACCTACCCAAAGATACTCCCAAACTTCCTCTTACCTAAATGAATAGCTCTTCATTGGCCAGTGGTTTAGTGACTCAAACCCAAACTCCTGGATACACTCAACAAATATGAGAGTTGAGAGTGTGCCAAGTGGAAAGGGCTCAGCATGGCGGCTTAAAAAGATCATCACTGTGGGAGGCCTGAAGGGTGTGCCCACGCTTCTCGAAGCTGTCCTACATTATCCATAATTTGAACGTTGAGGCATCTTGTGAATTATTGACCAAACTCAAGTTTCCTACTGGTTCCCTGCCTCACAGTGTGGTCTGACTGTAGATGACATGTTATGCTGTTGGCCAGCTAGGGGATGTTCTCTTTGTTGGCAATAGGGAAGTCACTAAAGAGAAATAAAAAATAAAAATTTAATTGTAATGAACAGGAAAGTGGAATGGGCCTTAGACAAAGGATGAAGAACAAATGAGATAACAGAACAAAAGTGAAATAAAAGGCGGAAGAACCCAGTTCTGCAGAGTAGTGCATAACAATTGTTATTTTCTAATATTTATGTCTTTGTGTTCAAATCAAGTCATCTTATTTCAGATGCAATCATTTCTCACAAACAAGTTTTCATCAAGTTACCAACTTAATTATCTGATACACCCCTCTTTTTTTCCATACTGTTTCAATCTTTATAGGTCTTCATCACCATTGAAATAAATAAGTTGCATTGTTATACCAGTAACTGTAATTTCTACAGGAAAAATTCCATAATATGTGAAAGAAATTCATGAAAATAATACAATAAAAAGATATAATTAAAAAAAAAAAACAAGACAGCAGAGTCAACCTACCTGGTCTAGAAAATTCGTTCATAACAACTACATAATCTTGGGCAAATTGTTAAATTCTCTATGCATCAGTCTTCCTATCTGTAAAGTGGGAGTAATAATAGCAACTTGCTTCTGTAGATTGAGCAATTTACTATTCATAGAGCCTAGAGCCATGCCTGACACTTCATAAGTATGATATTGCTTTACAAATAGAAAATATCGAATTACATGAAAATGAAATTCAGTCTCTCATTCTGTCTTGTCATTGCAAGTCTTCCCCTTGATAAACACTTTTGGCTTCTTCGAAATGTTTCCCTGGGTTTACAATAGAAGTGTGTACATCTTTAAGTGTTGAGCAAGGCTTTTCTTTCTTTCTTTCTCTCTTTCTTTTTTTAATGAACAAAAGGGAAACAGCTGCTTTGTTTTTTGAAAAGATTTGCCAAGCTCACATAGTTAAATTTAATGGCTGGGTGTTTGAAACCCTGGAGAACAATGTAATTTGTGTCATCACTGCTACAAAGGATGACTCTTTGGCGAGCATTTCATTTTGGTCGCCCGAAAAATCTAACTGGAACAAAAGCAACAAAAACAAACACAAATACAGTCATGGAAAAACTCTAATTAGGCTTTAGGGAAAGATTGTCCGGTGCTACCACGTTTTTACAGAGCAAAATAAAAATAATGCTGACACCTGCAAAGTTATTTTTCTCACCCAGTGTTTTCATTTTTAAGCAATATTTTGAGAGAGGATGAGGTGTGATTCAAGGAAGTGGGAGAGTGTGGAATAAGGTGAGGGATTGGAGACTAATATTGGCAAGTTTAGCTTTCAGTTTCTTGGAGGACCCTTTTAATTCTTCCCAAACTCGGAAGGAGACATATGCCAGCCCAGACCCACTGTTCTGTAGTATATTGAAGCTCAAAGAAATGAAGGCACTCACCCAAGACCATACAACCAGGACGTTACCAGAACGTGGCTTTCTGGGGTTTTTTTCTTCCAAGTTTTCATCATTTTTTCAATGAGAAAAAAATTTTGATATTTTAATCTTTTCCATGCAGCTACCAGGAACCAAATATTGAATGTTAAATAAGGTCACTATATGCATATGCATAGAGTGCAGAATAAAGATCTTGTGTCACCATAATCTGTATTTTGGTAGTAGTCATGCAAAAGAGCTTGCCTGATGACATAATAACAACTACGATGATAATGACAAAGATGACACTGTCAATAATGATAATGATCATAGAAAGTAAAATTAAGGGGACAGAGTGATAATAGTGTGGGTAGGATGCTTGCCTTGCATATAGCTGACTCAGGTTTGATCTCCAGCAACTCATATGTTCTCTTGAGTACTGTCCAAGAGTGATTCCTGGGCAGAGACAGAAATAAGCCCTAAGCACAATCAGATGTTGCCCCCCCACAATCCCCCACAAAATAAGGATCAACCATTGAGTTTATCTTAGTTTAGAAAAAACCATTTCCAGGGGCCCGGGAAATAGCATGGAGGTAAGGCATTTACTTTTCATGCAAAAGGTCATTGGTTCGAATCCCGGTGCCCCATATGGTCCCCCGTGCCTGCCAGGAGCAATTTCTGAGCATGGAGCCAGGAGTAACCCCTGAGCGCTGCCGGGTGTGACCCAAAAACCAAAAACCAAAAACCAAAAAAAAAAAAAAAAAAAAAAAAAAAAAAAAAAAAAAAAAAAAAAAAAACAGAAAAGAAAAAAAAAAGAAAAAAACATTTCCCAATGTTAGTACAATTATATTTCTAGTACAAGAAATACCTCTCCAAATAGGAGAGAGAAAATATATAATTTATACTCAGACCAGATGATAGCTAGACAAAAGGGGCTTGCTTCCTTGTCTCATCGATATGATCTTCAACACACACATTTTTGGTTACTTTTACTCCCTGGGTCAAGTAGTTCCTTCCTCCAGAGAAGACAGGACATATTTTCATTTCTCTTCTTGACATTGAGACAAGCGGTCAATTGAATGTCTAAGTTAACTGCAAAGGGTTTCCCTTTAGTTGTTATTGTCGCTGTGTATGTATTTGGCAAGTATCAGGGGACATCAGTGAGAAAAGTCCCTGGACCCTCAGAATAATCCCTGAGAATCCCTGGACTCTCAGAGTAAAAAAGTAAGCAATCCCACCATTGGCACTGACTATACTTAATGACTACCACAGCTCACCCAATGCCAGAGATGGAACTCAAGGCTACACATTCTAAGCATGTGATTGGTCACTTGTACTCTCTGTCTGATCTTTGAGTATCTTACTACCTCAGCAGTATGCTCATATGGTCAGAAAGGCTCATAGTCTTCCAGAAATAGAAACACTGTGATCCAGAAAACCTGGGAATTTGTCTCAGCATAGTCTCACCTGCTCTGACCTTGAGCAAATGACTAGGGAGAAGAGATGAATAAACACATTTGAAATAGCTTTTTAACAACACCAAAACAGCATTCTTTGCTGCTTCCAATTTATGGCAGACTGTGGTGGATAACAGTACAATTTGGCCTGGATTTCTTTTCCTTTTCTGCCATCTCCTTTTTTACTGTGAGAGAGGGAGAAAGCATTTGCTGGCTACCTAGGAGTTCCATATTTTAAATCCCATGAGGAATATCTTTGGGTATTTGAATGAAATTAGTTGGATGTACTTCAACACACAATTCACTTGAGATCAAAAAATAAGAAGAAAATTGTGTGTCAACTGCTGGAGAATACTCGTGTAATTTCGGTATTTGTACAGGTTACCCTGGCTACTCTACTGTCCCTAAACAGTCCTCCCTGTTTCCTCAGCAGCCACCACAACTGCCTCCCATTCTCCCCAAACCACTTTTTCCAGCTCTTCTCAGCTCTTCACTTTCAGCCCCTCCCAACACTCCCTACCAACACTCAGACAAATCTCAATTTCCAGATTCCAAACTTGCAAATTATTTTACTCCATTGCATCCTTTCCTTTGTGTAATTAAAAATAAAAAATATTG